>JAFFST010053829.1:30398-58916 GCA_022414735.1 Noturus placidus | reverse complement strand
GTTCAAACAATTATTGCACACTTCCTGTAAATGGTATAAAGTTCGTTTCACTTCTCAAATATCACTGTGTTTGTCTCCTATATGATATATTTAACTTTTTTTTTTAATCCTAAGAACAAACGATTTATGAAGGAAAATCATTGAAATAAATAAGGTTGCCCAAACTTTTGCAGACCACTGTAAATTAATGAAAAAGAGGACAAAAATACATCATATAATCTGGAAAATAAGTAAAGATAAGATAAATAAAGATACACAAGCCAAGATGCAATGCACTTGTATACGGCTTTTTGGACTATTAATACCAGCCTGATTGCATTAAAGTGGGTCACTTCATCACTGCATGGCTTTTCACATACGCTGTTAGGTAAATAAATCACAGACACAGTATAATTAATGAAGTCTATTCAGGTCTGCACAATAGTTCCATTAAATCTTGTGCACTTCCTTTCATCATTCGTTTAAATTGTAATGTGAAAAATATTCATTTATCTATTTTTTTAAAAAAAGATGACACAAATCAGACTGAAGTGATTAGTGACTCATTCATCGCTCACATTCTGATGTCTCAACACTCCCGAAATGAGTATTACCCTAAGGAGGTTTCTGCAGTATGTGTGCGTGTGTGAGAGCAGGTTGGCGAGGACTAGAGCACTCATTATGGCTGAGATAACAGCAGAGTCTAATTAGCTCTAATCACACAGGGCTTTTGCAAAGGTAAAGTATGAGTTGCTCATTAGCCAAACAGGAGGAGGCGATCAATGTAGGAAACATCAATAAATTATGAGCAGTTTGTAAACAGAACAGAACTCTAAGGAGGATGTGGGGATTTTGGAGTGAGAACTGCTTGAAAACCACACAGACACACAAATAGGAATTACCTTCTATGTCAGGTATATGATTTTTATTGAATTTTACAATAGCTAAATAATGCAATACCAATGCCTACAACTACACCCAAACTTAACCTTAATAAACTACTACTATATCCCAGACTACATACTCTAAAATAATAAGTAAGTCAATTTTATTTATATACCACGTTTATCAGCGATGCTGACCAATGTGCTGTACAGAGAGAGTAAGAGAAGTAAACTAGAAAACAGAATCAAACCAAATGAAGACAGACAATAGAAAAAATTAGATTAAAAGGGGGAAGAGATATGCTTTAGGCCTCTTTTTATAAATGATAATTGAGGGTGCAAGGCAGATGGGGCAATGGTGGCTCAGAGTTTAAAGGCTCTGGGATACTGATCAGAAGGTCAGGAGTTCAAGCCCCAGCACAGCCAAGCTACCACTGTTGGGCCCTTGACCAAGGCCCTTAAATGCCAATTGCATAAGTGAGGTAAATGCAAGTCACTCTGGTTAAGGGTGTCTGCCAAATGCCATAAATGTAAATGTAAAATGGATGTCCATCGGCAATTGACGATGGGCGGCAACTAAAAAAGTTCTAAACCCCTTAGTTTTTAAACGAGATCGAGGGACATACAAAAGAAACCTATCAAAATAATCTAGTATATAACAGGCTACTCCACCACAGGAAGTAGTAGCTGCACACAATTTTCACAGTCTATTCAGCCCGTACAAGATTTTGTGGATTTTGTGGCTTGTATTCGCTGGGGATTTTGAAAAAAAAAAAAGGGAATTTTTTTGTGGAAAACTACCTGAATTGATGAAATTGCAAGATATTGTTTAGCACGGTCTTTCACAGTGATGTTTGTTGGTAAACGAGACCTTTTAGCTGTACTCATGTTTAACGCACGTGAATCGAAGTGGGTTTTGGCTGAATGCACGCTGTGATAAAGTCACATGACACACCTTGGCCGAAATCTGCAAAAAATCTGCAGTAGCTTTGAAAAATTGCAAGCTCCTCTGAATATTGCAGAGTTTTCTTTATGTTGTGTTCATTTGTGATCACAAATTCGTCAAATCCTGAATCCTGAAGATGCGATCTACACTCAAATATATTTTATATGTGATGAAAAGCTAGAACACGAAATTTCATAGTTCTGAGTCGTTTCCTCTGCTTTTGCAAAGGGTCTTTTTTTATTTGTTCTCATTAGCAAGTTATTAATCTTGATCCCTGATGTCATAAGTACCTTCTTCAGTAGTGAAACTAAACTTGGCCTGTGGAAGATGAAATCAAATGAGTAAACATATTAAGAAAGACTACTTATACATGGCCACTTTTCTTTAGCACCTCCATATACACTCACCAGTCACTTTATTAGGAACACCTGTATACTCGCTCATTCATGCCATCATTTGGCAGTAGTGAAATGCATAAAATCATACATATACAAATCATGAGCTTCAGTTAATGTTCACATCAAACATCAGAATGGGGGGGGGGATATGACTTTGATCATGGCATGGTTGTTGGTACTATGCTGAATTTGAAGATTTAAAAAACTGTTGATCACCTGGGATTTTCACACAGTTCTGCAGGCAGAAATGATTTGTTAAATAGACAGGTTATAAGAGAATGGCCAGACTGGTTTGAGCTGACAGGAAGGCTACGGTAATTAAAATACCTTCTCTTTGCAACCATGCTGAGCAGAAAAACATCTCAGAATTCACAAAACATCAGATCTCAGGTTCCACTCCTGTCAGTATTAGTATGGTGTTCCTAATGAAGTGGCCGTGAGCATATTACAGACTATCTACGATGTGAGCACCTTCCGAAGCTCACCAAATGCCCAAAACCTACTTTCAAATGCTAACCATTATAAAAAGACCACATGAAACTAGAAGAAATGACTCATTCTTTATCACCTTCTCATGAGAGCTTGATCTAATATTTCAGCTTTAGCAGGGTGTTCCTGATTATTTCAGAATGAGCTTCAGTGGGATAAATTAGACCTGAGACTCATGCTCGGTCAGAAATAATGTGATCGGTCAATTAGCTTCAAATCTCCACTCAGCCTAAGCTCAACATTTCACACGGAATGCTTAGATAATCTGATGCACAGATGCCAGGACATTTTTTTCTAATCTTAAATGCAAAATAGGATTCGGCTCGAGAGCCTTTTCGGTCCATTTGGTTATCCTTCATCTGAAAACTCTCCATAAAACACATAACAGCAATCCATAGAGCTCAGGTTTCTCTAGTGTCAATAATTCATCCGAGGTAAGAGCAAAAATGTTTAACTTGTATCAATTCCTGATGGCGGCCTGTCAGTAAAGTAATCTCATGATGAGACACAGTCTGGTTCAAATTTCAATCTCAATTTTGTGATTTCCAGGAACCTGAGTCAGCACTAATTAAAGAATAAATCCAACCTGAGCATGAGGTATTACATTACTTTGACTGTCTAAATGGATAGTCTGGCTAGCAGCATAGAGACTGTAGATAATGAGCATATACTATTATTATAATACTATTTTCATTAAAACGACACATCTCACTGCATTTGCAAAATACACAATAGTTAGTGGTGTCATTTAACCTAAATTCTTTACCTTAATCTATAAAGATTTTCAGCTTGCTAGTAAGCAAGCTAACCTTAAATGCTCCGTGTAAATATTAAAATTAGCCAAAGTGAGCTAACATTATGCTAACCGCTGTGTGTAGATATTAAACTTAGCCGTGTTTGATAGTAAGTGAGTTCACGTTACCACTTTTATGATGTTTCTAAACTCATATTTATATCTAATGTTGCGTTCATTAGTTCTCTGAGGACAATTTCCATTTAGATGACTTCATTGCTTCATTGGGAACAATAGATGAAATATGTGGCACACATACTTGCCAATTGTTTGATTATTCTTCAGTTTTTCCCCAATAGCCAGTTCTTCATCCTCATTAATAAATGTAAACGTTTTCAGAGGAAGATTCAGTTAGTCTGTTTTCCTTTATATCTATGTATTAATGTAAATTCGGATCATGTGTGTGCGAGAGTGTATGTGATTGTGCCCTGCGATGGGCTGGCACTCTGTCCAGGGTGTACCCCGCCTTGTGCCCAATGCCTCCTGGGATAGGCTCCAGGTTTTCCCCGTGACCCTGGTAAAGGAGTAAGCGGTTGAAGATGGATGGATGGATGGATGTATATTTGATTTATGAATGAACACAATATTGTGAGGTACCGTGATAATTCAGCTAGTATCGTTGTGTATCGTAAGACATGTTTATGGTATAATGACAACTCTAGTTAGGGCTTGGGTTGCAGTTTGGATTGTATTTTTTAGCATTTTGGCTAAATTCACAGTTTGCATGGCTCCTGCTTGATGTAACCCTGAATTATAAACCATATAATCTTCACTGAAAGACAAGCTGTCACTAGTCATACAGTGCACTATTCATAAAGTATCAAGTACTCAAAAGACTAAATTCGTGTTTCTTGTGCCTGCCTCTACATGCATTATATACGTCATCACTAACTTGAAATGCTGCAATTACTGTCATGTATCTGTTTGCATAGTTTCCATCCCATAAGCTTTACTAGAGAAATAAAGTATACGTATTTCCATAATTTTTTTTTTAAACCTATCTTTAAAAAAAATTAATACGTGTATACAAATTAAGGCAAAAAAATCAGCCAAAAACAGTTTGAGAAGAGTTATAATCATTCAATTCAATATGTCTGCATTCAACAGACAGTATAATAATGTATTCTATTCTTCATAAAATACTGCTAATATTACATGTGTACAGTGGTCCTTGAGATGTGAAGGATCTGGAGCGATTCTGTATGAATCTCCCTTGCCATGTATTCTCCAACCTCATCAGGCATTATAGGAGAAGACTCCGAGCTCTTATCTTGACAAAGTATTGAAAAGGGTGCCAATAATTGCTGCACTTATATTTAACAGATATTTTTTTAAGAATAAACTTTTGTTTTGTTTGCAGTTGCTTGATATTTTTGTGAATTATTTGAACAAAAGATCAAAAGGTTAAACAATAAAGACTCTTTCTTACAGCCTTCTTTGCTCATATTTACCAAGGGTGCCAATATTACTGGAGGGCACTGTGTATTAGATGTAATAAATCATTTAAACTTAATCAAGCAAACACTTCTTCCTCTATCTGGTATCAGGAGAGGGTTTTTTTTTAATGCTTCTCCTAAGCACGCTGTTCGGTGAGCAGCTAGCATAATAGCATATTAGCTTAGCTATAAAAACAACAATGAAAAAAACTGGAAGATTCTCCCAAATCTTTAAGGTCTGGTTTAAGGAGGCACATTGGCTTCCCTGTAAGTTACGATGCTGACAGCCAGTAAGTGGTGGACTGAAACGTTACAGTGTGCCGAACATGCCAAATAAGAGTACAACACCACACACTACTGGTGTGTGATATTGACCAAAAATGATATCTCGATATTTTCTGGGATTTTATCAATAACGATAAGTAGGAGATGATATTTTGCATCCTTCAAAAATGTGTTTGTAAGTGTTATACTAGCCCACTATTGTTAATTGGATATTAATTGTTACTAATGATATAAATAGAAAGAAGGAAAAGATGTCTTATTTATTTACTTAAAACTGACTTTTTTGCTGAGTGAGTGTGTTTTTGTAGTGGTACTACGGCTATTTTAGGAGTGTCTTGGACAGCTGACCCTTGAAGCTTTTCATATTCATATTCTGTGCGGTGGTTGGTTCGCAGATGGTGAAGAAAATTAGTTGCCGAGCCGTCTTTAACGGCAACCAATTACCTATATATTCTACAGATTGCTGTCCAACATGCGGTTAGAATTAAAGAGCGATGCCTATATAAACAAAACTAAACTATTAAAGGAGCTTAACATGTTCTGCATGGTGGAGTGGACCACGCTGTGTCTATAAAATGTCTCCAACCATTTTAGAGAAAGAGAGTCAGAGCTAAAAGTAGCTCATATTTAAAATTTTTGCTCATTTTCACTTAGTTTACCAATAATTCTGGAAGACACTGTACAGTATGTATACATCAACCTCTTGGTTTATAATGGAGATGTTACCAAACATGGTCACCCTGCTTGAAATACACTGTTTGTAACAGTACATAGACATTTATAGATCAGGCATTTAGCTGGTGATAGTGAAATACAGCAGTGTTTTGATGATCGATCATTTTATGCCCGACTACTGCAACATAACTTAAGTGTATGTAGTGCAATCAAAATTCTACAACACGCCAATTTAAACTACCTATGGCTTAAGACTTTACACCCTGACTCACAACTCTGCTGCTGCAACTGGCCCCTGAGCTATCCATATGCAAGTCTGAAACTGTTCGAATTTGTTCAAATTTGGACACACAATTTAGCTATGTTTATGCAACTATAATAATGCAAATTCACAGACATCGTATGCTAGCTAGAGTTGGAGCAGTGGTTCTCAACTCGGGGAGAGATCGGAAGCGGGGCGCAAATTGTTTTCAAGAAAAAAAAGAAAAAGAAAAAAAAACACAGACATGGCATCGTTTGAGTACTCGGTGTATTTTGTTGCTTTTCAGATAGAATGTGATTAAATGAAAAACCCCACATTCCCTCTCCCTCTGTATTTTCTTTTTGATGGGGAGAGGCAGAGCTTAGCCTGTCTTTTATCTAGCTGTAAGTGCAGACCAGTGTTGCCAACTTAGCGACTTTTCAGACCCCTTTCACGACTTTTTATTGCCATTTTTTTTTTGTTTTAATAAATCTAGACTTTTTGGAAAAACCTTTCCAAATTTGGGCAGTGCCGTCCTGCAAGCGCTAGGTCTTGCTTTCCCGCTGCACTCTCACCTCTCTCCGAGTCTGCTCTGTTCAGTGAGGGGCTGTGATCCAGAGATTTAACAATGTCATGGATAACAAGACTCGCCCTTCATCCTAATTTGCATAATTCGTATACAAATGATTTTAGAACACAAGGTCGAACGGAATGCAACATGTTTAACATGTACAATAGTCCACGTTATTACAGCCTAGTTCTCTCGTTCAAAGTAGTTATAGTCTTCAGAAACATTTTTGATAATAGATTAAGTTAATATAGAATATAGATCATCATTATACCTGGCCTACTTAATATAGGGGGCATGCCACATGATACGGGAGGCTGGGGGGCCCTTTGGTTACAAAAGGTTGAGAGTGAGAGCAGTAGCTAGCTGTTAGTGAGGTTAATAAGGTTTATCTTTATACATGTAATCATTTGTAATATTTTAAAGCAAGCAAATTTTATGAAAAAATTTAATCGGTACGTCATACTGAGCAAAACTTATTAGTCAGTTATTAATCTTAAAGCACATTATTCAACTACTATAAATGATTCAGTAACAGTAAGACTAATAAGAAAACGTATGTAGTTATAAGAGGTTAAACAAATCTAAGGACCCTAAATTGCAGTTTCAAAATATTTTCATAGGACTACAGAAGAAGGTTCAGAAGTGCTAACACATTTACCTCATCAAAAAACCTGATTCAATGAATATGCAAATTAGAAACCCCCGTAATCCTACATGCCCCGTTACCATTTTCAGTAGAGGTGTCACAATACATCGTGACACCATGAAAAAAGGTGATGCTGTGCATGGGGGAAATGTACAATTCACAACACTGAATTCAAGAAATGTGGATGTAATGCAGCTGCACTCTTTGAACACCAGGAGGTCACGTGACTGTATTCTTTTGCAGAGTCTCTGAGATCTGCACCTGTGACGCCTCATAGTCCGATAGTGCCGGATTGCAAAGACCAACACCTATTATGCGTTATACGAGTACACCAAAAGCGTTAAACAGCTTTCAAACTACACCAAAGCTCACAGAAATCGGGCATTTTAGCCTACTTTGGAGCTCGATTTCTTCTATGTTTCGGTCAGACACTGTTTAGTTGCTCGAAAATTTTGGGAGAATTGACATATTTATTTATTTATTTATTATTAAAATATGGTGAACCTTCTCATTGCTTCATCGCCTGTATTTACACACCGAAACATGATCGCCTGTGATATTTTTGGACACAATAACTTGTCTTGTATGTTCAACAGGACTGTTCAGGTGCAATGACAATTTTAACATTAACTCGTGAATTTTCCCTAAAGAATTGATGATAAATACACTTTCAAATTCGGGGTGACTTTAATTTTGGGGTATTCACATACATTTTGTTTAATTTCAAAAATTAAAAAGGTAATATTGCTATGTAAATATTGAACATTATCGATATAGTCTCGAAATCATTATTTTATTTATTTATTTGATTGTGATGGACACAGAAAATTAAATGCAACAAAAAAAATCTGTTACAGTAACAATTAGAACTAACATCAGATTGAAGATTTCAGCGTTTCTAGCTGAAATTAGTACAATTAGAGAGGTATTGATCTGGCAATCAGGTTCTTTTAAAATTAACATTTTGGCATGGAGCATGCTGTCTTGTTGGTAAGGACACATTTACAGGCATGTGTTTTCTACACCTGACGGAGGGATTTACACTGCAAAGGTTCCAGTATAGAACCTAGTATATAGAACAGTATATAGGCAACACTAACAGGACAAATAATAAACTAGACCAGAAGGAATCTCTGAAGTGCTGTTTTAGAGGCAGAAACATACATTATTGCAACATATCCATCCATCCATCCATCCATCCTCTACCGCTTACTCCTTTATCAGGGTCACGGGGAACCTGGAGTCTATCCCAGGGAGCATCGGGCACAAGGCGGGGTACACCCTGGACAGGGTGCCAGTCCATCAAAGGGCACAATCACATACACACTCACACACCCATTCATACACTATGGACACTTTAGACACGCCAATCAGACTACCATCCATGTGTTTGGACTGGGGGAGGAAACCGGAGAACCCGGAGAAAACCCTCGACACACGGGGAGAACATGCAAGGCCCTGGCAGGACTCGAGCCCACATGGCCCCGGCAGGACTCGAGCCCCCGACCCTGGAAGTGTGAGGTGAACGTGCTAACCACTAAGCCACCGTGCGCCCTGCAACATATACAATCAGCGTAAATTATTCTTCAGTGCAACTTAACTTTTTTGTGATTATTAGACTTCTTTGGTCCTTGTGCACACACACATTTCATTTATTTCCCCCACTCCAAAATTTATTGGCTTCCAGTTTGACATCTTCTAAAAGCTGTTGAGTGTGAATAAGTATGAGACTTCAGGAGAAGAGGAGTTTGATGAAATGGTGGTTGAACAGATGGAGTCAAATGAGAGGGCGGACAAAGTAGACGATTGAATTGTTGGAAGAGGAAATGAAAACTCTGAGATATAAACAACATTCCTACACAAAGCCTGGCTCAGAACCGCAGGCCCACCAGTAGTGTTTCTTCGCCGTTGCATTGATTATGCATAGGGACACAAGTATGCTGCTGACACACAGGAAATGGCCTTGTTGCTTGGCAACAAAATTACACAGGATCTAATTTATGCAGTACAACTGAGAACACAGTTATGACCGAGTGTGTTGCAGCACGGGCTGAGAAAAAAAAAAGATTGATGAAGATGCGTCTAAAAGTTTTTGTTTTTTTTCTGAGATGTAGAAGAACAACTTGTCCATTTTAATATGGTGGAATGGTATTAAGTGGCCTTAACTTTATGGGTCCAAAAGGTGCCTTCAAATTCCTATCGTCATGAGAAGCTGTTTGGAAGCGTTCCAAGAAAGGAGCCTCAAATGTTGTGGCCAAATCAAACCAAAATCAGACCTTCAGGTCATGCACACCGTCAGCATGTTTAGCCATAAATGGGGACTTCATACAAGGATCTGTTGGTGGATCAGTGATGCTTTGGGGATGTTTTGCGGCTGATGGTTCAGCGGTTTTGTGAAGACTGATGACATCATGGATTCTGCCAAGTACCAGGAGATTTCATCCTAAAACCTGGATGCCTCTTCCAGGAGGTTCAGACTCGGCCACAGACAGAGATTTCAATAAGTTGACGAGCCAAACATACTTCCAAATCAAAGATCATCTCAATCCCTGGATTTGAACATGACTACAAACCTGCATCTGAAATCAAGAGGAAAATCCAGATGCACAAAGCTATGAATATAAAGGAGCTTCAAATGTTCTACAATTTGGGAGATGTGGACCAAGAGCCCTCGAAAGAGAAGGCATCACAAAATGTTTTAATTGTACGAGTTTCTGCTCATAAACTTATTGCATGTGTTATTCTTTTTATATATTCATTTCCACTCATTCACTCAAGAGTATCTATAATTATTAAGGGCACTACATTAACTGGGATATCTAGACAAAGTCCTAAGAGGGTAAGAAAGTGCCGAAAGGCAGTTAGAAAGGCAAAGCCTGACCAAACAATGCATCAGGGGACATTTGAAATGTGCATTAGTAGAAATGAAATGCTGGACAGAAAATAAGTATTTAAATTGCCTCACCACACCGGGGAAGATCTTCTTTAATCTGTCCACTGCAGCCAAGGCTTTAGTTTTCCCTCCATTCAGGCAGTCCTCAAACTCGTAGAGAGCCTGACGCACTGGGTTTGAGTAGGAGACCTTTGCGTTGTCCACAAATGTGATGTGTCTCACTCCCCAACCCTACACACAAGAGAAATGTCAGAACATCTCTAGCTATCGGTTTATAAGGATGCATATTAGATTATATGCTTTTGTGTACGAACTGCATTAAGGTCTTACAATCATTATGCCATATCTTAAAAGGCACAGGCCATAGCAGACTTCTATTCAGGCTATCAAGATAATTACATTAACTTATTGTACAATATATGGACATGACCATGATCATTTTTTATATCGCCCATTGCGATTTCTGGCGTGTTTGTTTACATAAGAACGAATATCACCAACATTGTAATCATTTGTGCTGCTTCTGTCTTCTCGTCTGCTCCAGGGCTGTCAAATTAAAATTCGAACTTCAAATATTCGTCGAATTTAAGATAAAAATGCACATTTGATTGCAAAAACAGTGTATTCGAATTTAAGATGTGTAGCAGCACTAGCACTGATTTTAAGTGAAACATACTGTTGAAAAAAATGACACGCAAGATATTAATAATGCGCGAACAATGTTTTCTGAAGAAGAATAGTTCTAGTGTTTCAAATAATCCAGTCGGAGTCAATAATGTCGGGGATCGAGCGCTTAAACTGAGTGAGCTGAAGCTGGGTTAATTAACTCGCTCAAACACATCCTATACACATGAGATTAATCAGACATATACACAACATCAATAGCTGTGTTTACATGGACAACAATAATCCACTCTTAATCTGATTAATACCATACTTTGATTAAGAAACTACCATGTAAACACCAATTTTTACATACCTTAAATTACCTTAATCTAATGAAGGTCATACTCGAATTAAGCTCTAATGGAATTAAGACAGGTGGAGTATTCCTGTTTTAGTCATATTATGGACGTGTATTACAGACATGTAAACACCTTCATCACATTATAAACGTCGTGTGAGAGTTTTCACCGCATTTTGCGACAGGACACGATCACACACGGCAGTGCGTTTTACGGCGAACAAGAGAGTTCGGCCGCGTCCCAAACCGCATACTTTCCTACTATAGGCCTGTAGTGGGTGAAAATACATGTACCTCGACTATTATATAGCGGTAAGTACGGGGTTTGGGACACAGCCCAGGGCTTCAAGCAGTCGTCTATTAGCACGTACAGCATGACAAATAATTAACTGCACTTAAAGTGTTCGTAAAAAAATACAAAACACCCTGATCTGTATACGGTACCATAACGAAGACGAATCGTATGTTGATACGTGGAATTCTGGAGGGACGTCGGACGGCGTGGCGCGGTGATGTAATGACGCGGGCTGTTAATCTAATTATGATCTATAACATGTAAAACGGGTACATGACAGGAGTATTCTAAAAGCGACTCATGTGAACACCTTAATCATATTATTATCTTAATCGGATTAAGGTCAATAATTACAGTACTGCTGTCCATGTAAACGCAGTCACTGTAATATAACTCGCTTCTGCACAAAATGACACAAATGTAAAGCGCTAGGTAGAATGGTAAATCATGTGAATACGCTCTTTCCGAAACTAAAACACAGACAATGAATAACTAAAGCATAAAGAATTCACAATATTGTACTTCAGTAGTGTACCCCTGTAATGATATTATTTCAGGAGATCAGATTTTCAGATTTTTTAAATACATATTTAAGTTAATTTATAAAATGTGTTAACTAATATTCGACTAATAGTCGGAGTAAAATGAACAAAAATAAATAAATATTAGGGCATGACAAAAATAGAATACAACTTTTGTGACACTCCAATTCCAATGTCTGAATATTCTTAAGAATTAAAAGTTCATTGCTATTTTAAAGGGTGTACTTATATTATTATATTACCATTATATCAGTGGCATAAAATAGTCCTAAAATGACAATAATAGTGTAGTGCAATTATTTCTGGGACAATATATATTCCAACAAACGTAGTTATCATGAAAGGCTTAGTTTACATTATATTTTTTGTACTATTATAAAAGAAAGCATATAAGGGATTAGATAACATGTTCGTGAACCATGTCATGTATCATGTGCATCATATATCTCTGCTGCTGTACATGTAGTTTCACTGAAGTAGCCTGGGTTGTTCTCTTTACTTCATAACAAGACAACGGTGCAGAGATTTGTCAGTGGAATTTCAATCCAACATGTTTAAGTTATAATTATGCATAGCAGGCGGCACTGAATCAGATATTCTGATGCGCTTGTTGTACGTCATGATTCAGATCCTTTGAATCAATATGTATATTACAGTAGCACTTGTATACAATGATGTCTCAGATACAATTCAGACCCAGTGTTAACAGCAAAGTCCATGGTGTAGTGCTTGAATCTTCTGTTAATGTCTACACAACATGCAGTCAGCTCCAGAATTAAAGCAACTTTTATCGGAAAAAGATGGGTAAAAAAATGATTATGAAATGTTAACATTGACTTTAATTGGCTTAATCTCACACCGAAAACATGAGAGATCTTTAAATTAAGCAAATATATGAACAAAGTGTATTTTAAGCATGCTCCCATTTTTATTTTTATTCTTAAGGAACTCTGGAGGTTCCTATACTATTGTACTTTGACTAGAACTGGGTTTTATTGTTTGTCTGCACAAAAATGTTTCGATGAAAACAGAAATCCAGCTTCTGACATTTCAGTCCCCTGTCCAAAAGCTGAAGTAAAGAGTCTAGAAGACTATGGAGGATCTGGAGAGAATCTGTGTTCAGTGCTGCTATGTTGGCAAACGGAGATCACATGAAGTAGTAAATGCAGGACTGCCAATAATTGTGATATGTGGCTTGAAATGAAAAAAAAATGTTTGCCAAAGGTGCAACCGGGTTATACAGTTGACTGATATTGTGAGTCTATAAAGAAAGCTGAGTCTGACATGGGCATAACCACGCATTCTTTGGGAGGTCGTGTCCCCCCAATGTTGAGGAAATACCAATCTGTCCCCCCAATATACAGTACAATATATTTTCTATATGTCCCCATTTAATGAACCCTGCCAACGGATCTGTCTTTTTTTCATCTATTCTATTTATTTATGTCTATTCCTTTTTAATATATTTCTGTTTGTTAATGAAAATCGGTGTGTCCCCCCCCTTCAGTTGTACACTTGGTTGCGTCCAGACTCAACACAAGTTTGTTGATATATTTGATCAGCTCAGTCTGTAAGAAATGGAGACAGCAGACAAGTGTAGAAAAGTGCAACAGAACATACGAGCTTTTTTCCCCAGACAGTAAGTAACTAGATCCCTAAATAGTAGGTAACCTTAGCTTAGTATAGAAGGCATCATCGTATAGAAGGCTTGGTTTGTTCTTAAAAACGTGAATTAACTGTTGATATTTGCACACCCACGAAGTAGGCTAGGCTAATGTCAGTTCCGGTTTTTGACCATTAACGCTACATTCACTTGCACATCCTCCCACCGAGTTCGTTGTGAACCCCCCAATGTCCTTACCATGGTTACGCCCTTGGAGTCTGACATAAAAAAGGCATTTAAAATATTAAAATGTCGCAAGATATTTATTATTTTATCTTTACATAAAGGACAAGAATTTGGTTGAGCAGCATTAAATTAAACACTGTCGCATGTGCATCTCTCACCATGAGTGTCCTTGCTACATTGCAGCCCAGTGTACCAGCTCCAAGCAAGAGACACTTCGTGGACACAACTTTATCCAAATCCAGAGAGGGTACAAGCCGCCAGCGCATCAACTTCAGATTAAGATCGACTGACGATTCTGCAAGTCTGAGACACACACACAAACAATTTTCTTTACACATATCGACTCTATATTACTATTTGTTTGAGATAAAATTTTCTGGGCATGCTTCAATGAGCCAAAATGACAATGCCTCTCAGACGAAAGGAATCTTGTTGATTATCTCATAACAAGGTCTGGAATAGACGGTATGTAAACAGTTAATTGAGCAGGCGTTAAGACCTGAGCGACTTGGACAAAAGGTCAAATCCTTATGGGCTTGAGTCAGCATATCTCGAAAACAGCAAGGTTTGTGGGGTAGTCCTGATCAGTCGTTGTGAGAACCTATAGACAGTGTCCTGAGGAGGAACAAACCATGAACCAGCTACACGGTGTTGGGCTCGCAAGCCAATATTCTGCCGATAAACCCTGGGTCCGGCCGTTCACATGGACGTCAAATGGACACCTTTCATGGCAATACGATTCCCAGATGCCAGCAGCCTCTTTCAGCAGGATAATGCACCCTGCCACAAGTGTTTGATGGTTTGAGGAACCAGTGGATCCACCTCGCAACTTACTGGACTTAATGGATCTGCTGCCGACATTTTGGTGCAAGATACCAGAGGACACCTTCAAAGTTATTGTATAGTCCATGCCTCGACAGGTCAGAGCTGCTTTGGTGGCACTTCAAGTACCAACAGCATATTAGACAGCATATCAGTGTATGTCCTTATTGTTGCCAGCAGATATTTGTAGTAATTATGATCAAGTTGCACACAATACGCAATCTCTGTATAATAAATAGAGATGTGAATGTGTTCACAGTTTAAATTTCATGTGTACTACATACATCTCATTTTAATACAAACTAATTGCTTTGACTTTTAGTGCTTGCTGAAGGACTTGTGGCTGCACATGTTGATCAATATGAGGTCACATGACTGTTCAAAGGCCGTTCCTTGGAACTCACTATGCTAGAAAAACCTCATTTCCCATAGGATACATAGGAACCTTTACTGGCATGTGAATTTGGTCAGAATATAAACTACTTGGAGTTATTTCTACTGCTTACTTATAGATGGTAAAATACACCCTAATCTTTCCAGATGCATACATGTGCACACCATAAAAAAATGACTAAACATGACGGATTCAAACGGGAATAAAATCCCACACGTTACATTACTCCACATCCACATGTAAAACCAACACAATCCAAATCGGGTTCAAGACAGTAATGACAATATAATTGATAATTAAATATATATTAATTATTGTACAATACCTTTTTGGGTCCATGCATTCACTGAGATTGACACTTCTAGGTCCCATTGCTCCTTTGGGGTTCTTCTCCCAGCCCACACTCTTTGGACAAGCTTTGAAAGACAAAATACAGTAGTCATTACGGACTGTCTTCAATGCTACATCAATTCTTTTTAGCTTCTAGTGGTAAAATCAATTCAATTCTCAATTTTGAGTTGTTGAAATGTCTTTTAGAGAAAGCAAAATAACCAACAAAAAATTTATAAAATATTATTTTGACATTAGGGCAGAAAAAAAAAGCTCTGGTTAATTCCAAATTTTAAGTAAAATATAAATGTACACAATATTCCTCATACCCTAAATGCAGTCGAATAACTAAGACCTGTTTGGATAATAATATTCGTGTCTTCTGTTTTTCACTGGCACTAACAAGTACTGGAATTGCACTACATCGCCAAAAGTTTGTGGACACCTGATAATCAAGGCGGCTGTGGCTCAGGTGGTAGAGTGGGTTGTCCACTAATCATATGGTTGGCGGTTCGATTCCCGGCCCATGTGACTCCACATGCCGAAGTTTCCTTGGGCAAGACACTGAACCCCAAGTTGCCCCCGATGGCAAGTTAGCACCTTGCATGGCAGCTCTGCTACCATTGGTGTATGAGTGTGTGTGTGTGTGAATGAGACACAGTGTAAAGCGCTTTGGATAAAAGCGCTATCTAAAGTAAATTTACCATTTAATCACACTCATATGTGCTTTCCATTCCAGATTGAGTTATTATAACCAACAATCTTCTGGGAAGGCTATATTTTGGAGCGTGGCTGTAAGGAATTGTCCATTCATCCACACGAGTATTAATGAGGAAACGCACTGATATTGGGTGATGAGGTCTGGCACGCAGTCTGAAATCTAAGGTCAGGACACACGGGTTCTTCCAATCCAAGCTTAGAAAGCCATGTCTTCATGGACCTCACTTTGTGCACAGGGGCATTGCCGTGCCAGAACTGCTTTTGGCCTCTTCGTTCCAGCAAAGGAAAATTGTAATCCTACAGCATACAAAGGACACTGTGTAAAATTTGTGCTTCCAAATTTTCCAAATGTAGCAACAGTTTAGGGAAGAACCACATATGGGAGTGATGGCCAGGTACTGTACATAAAGTGGATATTAAAAATATACACTCCCCTGTTAAAATGCCAAATTAGGTTTTTGTGATGTAAATAAAAATAAACCAATAAATAACATCAGATCTGTTTCCATCTTGAATGTAATATAGCAAACAGCAAAAATGGCTATGGTTGATAAAGTGCTTTCGGTCAGAAAACAGAACAGGATTTGCTGGGCTTTAGAAGACAATTCCTCTTTTCATTTCATGTAATCTTACTTATTACTTGTAGGTACTCAGAGATGATTCAAAGGCCATGAAGGTGCAAAAATAAAAAATAAAAAAATCTGTCTTGAGACATCTTCCTTAATAACATAGGTCATAGAGGTGCAATTCAGAGAAGGTTTACCTGTAAAGGTTTATCTAGTTTGTACAGATGAGCTTTAAACTAGTCCACAATGCACAATGATTAACAATAATAATCTTGCATTAAAACGACAAATAAAACAGATTATGATTTGCATATGCCATTGAACTTCCTGCTGTGTTGATTACTACCTACTGATAATCTAATCCAATTTCTCCGGTTTCTCTCAACTCCTCGCACTAACCAGTACTTTATTTTCCCTATAACAGCACATCATAAAATGTTTGAATTCTGCAAATACTACAGCAATTTGCCAAAGTTATTATTTATTAATGAAGAACACGTGTATTTTATCCGTTTATAGCTACATTTATAGCTACATAAGGCAGCTGTGGCTCAGTCAGTAGAGTGGGTTGTCCACTAATCCACTAATCGTAGGGTTGGTGGTTCGAATCCCGGCCCGGGTGATCCCATGCCGAAGTGTCCTTAGGCAAGACACTGAACCCTAAGTTGCCCCCGATGGCAAGCTAGCACCTTGCATGCAGCTCTGCTACCATTGGTGTGTGAGTGTGTCTCATTTGTAAGTCGCTTGTAAATGTAAAAATGATATTTCTGTAAAGCTGCTTTGAGACAATGTCCATTGTAAAAAGTGCTATACAAATTGATTATTATTAATCATTTAATTTTACAGAACATCTACAAGACAAGTTATCGCTTATGTTATAGCAGTTACAAACAGATGTTCCTTCACCAGCCTCGCATTTCACCTGAAGGTAATAATACAAAAAAAAACACAGCTTGTCATGTTACCAAAAAACCAGCAAGCGCAAAGACCATCCCCTTATGAACCATTACAAAGCACCGGCGCCCGATACTCTTCTGTAAGGAGACATTTATTTCAAATTGATGGAAAACTTTCACCATATCAAGTATCATATGTTTTCCTTTGTTAAATAGCATGCATGTTTTTAATTCATAACATTCGCCTTAGATTATTGTGGATATTGCTGTGAATTAGCTATACAAACAATAGCGTATGAGAACAAGTGTATTTACAGTCAGCACGACGACTGTATTCGAGTCAGCACTACTGTCAGAGCTGGTCTTAAAGAAAAAGAATCAACGATCTTTAAACGATCAGACTCCATAAATCAAAAGTACATCTGATATAGAGAAAAAAAATCTTCTGAAAGCATTGCTTCACAGATTTTCTTTAAAAGACTTTTATAGAAGGGACTGATTGAGAATTGGTTCTTTTAAAAAGGCTTAAAGGATAAGGGACTTTTTGGCTTGTTTTGGTGTTACCAAAAGTCTCAGATGTTACCTCCATGGCTTATGGCATCCAACAAAGGCTTAACCTTTCTGTCAAGGTAGTTCAGAAACCTGTATTAACATTTCAAGTGTGCACCGTGTGTGCGGGTATTACCTGCAGACAGGGACAGACTGGGAAGCTTGACCTCAAAAAAAAGGCTGTGCTGCACTGAGCGACAGCCCTGGAGTGTCCGGTCTCTAAAGCACACAACTTCAAGCACATCCAGCTGTGAACTCCTACAACATACATACAGACACGCACACAAACACATGGTTACAGCAGCATCATTTTAAACACAGCACAGCACAGATGAATTACTATAATGTTAGTGAGTTGGATATATTTATGGCACATGCTTTGCATGCAAGTGTAAACAGCCATGGACTCACCGTCTTATCTGTTATAAACACACAACTCTCAATCAATGCCTTATTAATTCATGTGCAAAAGAACTGCTATGTGATGCTTCTGTTATAGCGGAACTGTAATATTCAGTATAGATATACAGTGTGCATGAAATCTCTCGTACGTCGCTAAAACTGAACAGCGTTCTGGAATGTCGTGAGGATTTGTTGATATAAACGATACTGCCAGTGGGATGTGTTATGACATGTTGTGAAGTGTTATGGTGTGAATTCACCATTTACTGGCGAGGAGGATCAGAAAATTACGAAGAGGCCAGCCAGGATGTTGAGGCAGCGTGCATGGGTCATAGACACCCACGGTTACCTTCAAAACAAGTGGGGAAACACAAGTTAGAAGCAGATTTCACAACGCAAACTAATGTGCAATATTCAAGCTGAAGATACAGTCATGTCCATAAATATGTAAACATGGTCAAAATTATTGTTGTTTTTAGCAGCGTAACAGTATATCGGAGTTGAAATTAAATGATGAATATGAGCTATGTGAAGTGCAGTATTTCGAGCGTTTATAGGCGAATCGGGAGAAGGGTGTAGTTGACTTCATGTGTGGCATTTCATATTTGGAATCGGTTGCTGTTAACGCTCACTATGAAATCCAAAAATCTATTACTGCCAGCGAAGCAAGGATCAAAAATCTAAACAAACCTATCAGAGAGATAGCAAAAACATTAGATGTAGCCAAATCAACTACTGAGTGAGCTCAGGAACACCAAAAGCATATGTGGGTCAAAGTCAACACTGAAGAGAAGCCTACACCAGAGCAAATACAGGAGGGTTTACCACATGATAAACCACTGGTATGCCGAAAAAAAAAAGGAAGCCAGAGTTCCAAAGTACTAAATAAAAACAAAAGAAAGAAAGAAAGAAAGAAAGGCCTGTATAGTTCTGGAACAACATCCTATGGAGAAATGAAACAAAGATCAACATGTACGGCTGTGGCTCAGTCGGTAGAGCGGGTTGTCCACTAATCCACTAATCGTAGGGTTGGTGGTTCGAATCCCGGCCCGGGTGATCCCATGCCGAAGTGTCCTTGAGCAAGACACTGAACCCTAAGTTGCCCCCGATGGCAAGCTAGCACCTTGCATGCAGCTCTGCTACAATTGGTGTGTGAGTGTGCTCTTATTTGTAAGTCGCTTTGGATAAAAGCGTCTGCTAAATGAATAAATGTAAATGTACCCGAATGATGGCCAGAAGGGTACGGAGAAAGGAAAGAACAGCTGATGCATTCCATCTCATCTTCTGGCATGGGCATGTATGGCTACCAACCGAGCGTGTTCCCTTGTATTTAATGATGAATTCTGAAAGATGAATACTGAAGATGATACTGTTTGGTCAAGTCAATCACCTGACCTGAATCCTATTGAGCAATTATTTCACTAGCTGAATGCAAAATGCCCCAAGAACAAATAGAAACAAAAAACCCAAGACAGCTGCAGTAAAGTCCTTGCAGAGCATCAACAGAGTGTCTGGTGATGTCTATGGGTCTTACAGGAGTTCCAACTAAGTACTAAAAATGACCTTTTATGATTGTGTCAGTATTTTAAATTACTTTTGGAAGAACACCATTCTGGTTGGTGTATTTGGTAAAGTTTGCAATTTGAGTTCATTATTTAATTCAATATTATTTCATTTCAAATTCAGTATACTGTGGTATATCCAATATACCTAACTAAAACTGTCAGTGATTGGCAGCGTGAATTTAATGCGTCATGAAACACTAAACTACATTTTCTGAGATTTTAACAGAGGTGTTCGTGTCGTACACCATTAAAGACAATCTAAGAATCTCTTCATTTTAATTGTAGGAGAAAACTGGTTAATCTTGAGCTTTTTTCTGGTATCTTCGTCTTCCTGGTTTAAAATCTCGTCCTGTCACATGTCACAGGCAGTGACATGGCAATGTACTATAGTACTTCGATGACATGGTGTCTTATAATTATTCATGAGTCTCTGTGTTCTTATCCTATGAGAAGATGATGTCTCTTAATTATTCATGACAACACATGATGCTTTCCTACAGATGAGCGAGACGTTCAAATGGGTCGCAAGTGTTTGTTTCAGTGGTGTAAGAGTTCGAGTGTGTTCATTCGGGAGAGCTATGAGGATTAGAGAAAGGTGGACTTCGGACTTGCTCATGAAAGCAGTTTGCGTCTACACAATGATGCGGTACTCAGTCCCGAGGACTTTTCTATCTCTTCAAATGAGGTACATGTCTAATTTTAACCATGACAATTTTACTTGCATTTTGAGCTAACTAAAAGCTCCGCAGACCGTCACGTGAAAAACTACGCAACGAGAGTCTGTGTTGAAGGGAAGAGCCTTTGTCTTTTTATTCGTGAAAAGCTCAAGCCTATTAGCAAGCTACAATTCCGACACTTCTCCCATCTGCGCTGCCTCTGGTTTTATTGGATGTTTTCACCCAAAGTCACGCCAGGGGCTAGTGGGTTTAAATAGACAGGGCAGAGGACCTGCACTGCTATCTATTATGCCTCTATTTAGCCCTGGGGATTCAGGAGGATAAAAGTCCACTGTTTCATCTACAAACTTTGTAACTATACATCTTTACTGCGAGTGTTCTGAAGACTCGCCCCCCCCCTCCTCTCCTGCCTTTCCCTGGCATGCCCCTCCCCCTCCCTTCTTTCGCACAGTTATCCACACCCATTCAAGCTGCATTTTTCAAAAACATTGAGAGGTAGACTTGAGCTGAAAGAGGGAGGTTTCATGACCCTTTAAACCTGGATTCAAAAGAATTCAGCTCCAGTCTCTTCTTCATACCATTCCGCATATTTTTACTTAAGACCATTAGTGGTGCTGCCGTTGTTGGTTCTACTGAATAATCCATAATACCCGGTGGAACGCCATAATATATTATATATTATAAATCCATAATAAAACGGTGTATTATTTTTGTATAATCTGCCAATGACTAAAATTTTTATTTTATTAATGAATGGCATAGCACATTTTATGGTTAGATTTAATGTTGTGGTTAAAAGAATATTGTGGTCAGTCAGTCACTCACTCCCTCTTTCAAGACTGGTTAAGAGTCTATTTCAGTCAATCTGTTCCCAGAATGCACTTTATGTAATTCAGTGGTTTTCAATAGGCCACCTGTACGGGCCAAATCTTCAGTCTCAATTGTACCTTCTTTAGATCTGTGAAGAATGAACCCCAGTCTTTCAGCAGAGCCACATCAACGTTCTCCTCAGAGTACTTCACAAGGAAATACGGCACAGCTGTGGCTCCACTCGCTGAACATAACTCATCGTAGGCTGCTTGAAAGGCAGACACCTGAAAAGAAAAAGAATAAATAAATGAAGAGAAGAAAAATTATATCTTTTTTTAGCTTAGAGTTATATATTTATTAACTTATTAATTAATTTATTAACAATCTGACTGGTGTGTCATAAGTATTTACTGCTATAATAGGACAACAGCTCCTTTATTAAATATACAATTTGATATTTCACATTACCAGTGATTGGTCATGTCATGTCAATTCTGTAATCAGTGTCAAACAACATTTCCCAGAGAACACAGCAGCCCACAACCATGGCCGACATGGACTACAATTCCCATCACTCACAACCGATTATTTATCATTGCACTCACACTATTTAAGCACTTTCACAGCAGACACACACACTGACGTACAGTATAATCCTATGTTTCTCTGCCAGACGTCTGGAGGCTTTGTTAACTGTGCATTCTTTTCTGGTTTTTGCCGGAATAAGCTGATCACCTAACTCCATGCCTGTTTTTGACTACATTTTTGCTTCACATTTTGAATTTGAAAATCAGGCCCTGCAGCAACATTACCAAGAACAGGACGTCTCTCCAAAATTGACAAAAGGACAAGACAAAAACATATATAAAAAAAAATAATCCATGCCCACCTAAATTTTTTCCATACTACACATACACTGACCCCGAAGCATGTGGCAAAATATGTTATAGTATGATGAGACCAAGGTAGACCTTTTTGGACATAATTATAAAAGAGAATTTTGTTTGGCTCAAAAACAAACGTATCACCCAAAGAACACCATGTCTATGGTGAAGCATGGTGGTGGCAGCATAACACAAACGCTGCTTCTCTTTAACTGGGACTCTATTCTGGATAGAGGGGATCATAAATAGCTCCAAATCCCATCTATGTTGGCACAAAATCTGCAGGTTGAAAGCTTTAGATGAAGAAAAAAAATACAGCATTCCAGCTTTGATGACGACCCAAAGCACAACTCCGAGTCAACAAAGCAATGCCTTCAGAAAAAGATCAACATTTTTGAAATGGCCCAGTCAAAGTCCAGATCTAAATCCTATTGAAAACCTATGGAATGACTTGTAAAGGGATGTGCACAGAAGGTCCTCTCACTATTTGATAGATCTGGAGCATTTTTGTACGGTAGAGTTGAATAATATTGCCAAATTCATTAAGAGTAGACTTTTATATCCACTGTAAGTGCTTTAAATATTATATGCCTCGGCTTGACTGTACTGGACTTTGTTACTTCACCTCCCTATTCTCCGCAATCTCATTCATCTCTCAGAATTGCTACCCATCTCGAGTGCAAGTAGAAGACAGCATGCACAGCATGGACAGGTGTGAACAGGGTCAAGTGCAACTTTAGATAAGATCATTCAGACAACTTGCAGACGTGCTCTGGGACACAATAAGAGCATCTGAAAGACAACTAAGAGCATCTGAAAGACAACTAAGAGCATCTGAAAGAAAACTAAGAGCATCTGAAAGAAACGACGTAAATCTAACGATCCGAATGACCTGACCAATTATCAAACACTTCTCTCCACTGCTGAAGCCACATACTACCGAGTGAAGATTGGCAGTTCTCCAAACACCCGCACTCTCTTCAAAACCTTTTCTTCTCTTCTCTGTCCTCCTCCTCCCCCTTCCTCTCTCACTGCAGATGACTTTGCCAATAAGGTCACATCAATCAGGAACCTGCTCTCAACCCCAGACACGCATAGACCGGCTCCTCCTACATGTAACTCCCAACTGACTTCCTTCTCTCCTCTCAGAGGCTGACATCTCTAAACTCCTCCTCTCTATCTGTCCCACAACCTGTCCTCTTGTCCCCATCCCTTCTCACCTTATTCAGTCCATCTCTCCCACACCATTAGCTGCACTCACACACATCTTTAACACATCCCTCTCTACTGGCACATACCCTAAAGCATTTAAGCAGGCCCGGGTTACCCCACTGCTTAAAAAACCATCACTTAACCCTTCTGCGGTTAACAAATATAGACCCGTTTCCCACCTCCCTTTCTTTACAAAATTCTTGAAAGAGCCGTGTTTAATTAACTCTCCAATTTTCCCACACAGAACAACCTCCTGAAGCTTTATGACTAGCAAGAGAAACTTCTAGATCATCTGTCCTCATCCTACTCGACCTCTCTGCTGCTTTTGACACTGAACCATCAGATCCCCCTGTCAACTCTCTTCAGAAAGATCCTTCAAGATGTAATGGAGGGGAGGTATTTCTGAAACTGAGGTTCCTCAGGGGTGAATTCTGGGTCCACTGGTCTTTTCTATCTACACTACATCTCCGGGGCAGGTGATTGAGTCCCATGGCTTCTCATACCATTGCTATGCTGATGACACCCAACTCTATTTATCTCTGCTTGCATGTCAAACAGAGATTCTCATCATCCCAGCCTGTCCCTCAACCACAACCTCACTGTACAGCTCGGCTCAACCACACTCAAGCCAGCCAGGACGGCCAGGGAACTTGGGCTGATTCTTGATGACAGCTTGACCTTTACAGTCCACACTTCAATTAGTGCATGGTCCTGTAGGTTCATCCTGTACAACATCAAGAAAATGTCACACCCCTCTTCATCTCCCTCCACTGGCTTCCTGTAGCCGCCTGCATAAAATTCAAGGCCTTGATGCTCATCTACAAGACCTTGTCTGGAACAGTCCCCCCCTACCTCAAGTCTCTCCTGAAGGCTTATGATCCCTCGCACAATCTGCGATCAATCAACGACCGACGCTTAGTAGTGCCTACTCAGTGTGGCTCAAGGTCCCTTTCAAGAACCTTCAAAATAACTGTCCCTCAGTGCTGGAATGAACTTCCAACCTCAATCCGGACCGTAGAATCTCTCACCATCTTCAAAAAACAGCTAAAAGACTCATCTCTTCCATGAACACCTACCTTACCCCTAAAAAAAGCCTTCTCTGGCACTTACACCTCTACTCTGCACACTTTGCTTCTTCTGGAACTCAATTAATGATTAATTAAAATTAATGTATTGTAGCACTACTTGTATTACTCTCTGCTTGATATATGGCTTTCTGGTATTTTATCATATGTAAATCGCTTTGGATAAAAGCATCTGCTAAATGAATAAATGTAATGTAAATGTATTACGTTCGTAGCATAAACTGCAATGTGTTCTGATGTGTCCCAGACAATTAATTAATATTGCATGTGTGTGTGTGTGTGTGTGTGTGTGTGTTCGTTCATCCTCAGTACAAACCATATTGCACCGACCTCTCATCCTTTATTTCCATCACATTTTACACAAACAGTCTTAAACCTTACACCTTCCGCTTGGAAAAAAAAAAAAAGATTGCAGCTTACCTTGGGTCTTGTGTAATGAACATTAGGAACAGTAAAGTGCAGCTCACCTGCCGAGGGGAGAATTTCTGCTCTAGCAACACCGGATCCGTCACAAGCTGAATTCCTTCCAAGAAGCAGAGAGCAGGGAAGCAGAACCAGTAATAAAACTGGTATTTCTTCAGATCCTAAATAAGGTTGATCAGTGATGAGAAACTAGTAGGGTACACCATATTTTCCACGTAACGTATATATTTATATATGAAATATATACCGCAAATGTCAAAATGATGAATTTGCTCAGGACTGAAGGGTCTTCCACTGCAGCACCTGACTGTATGGCGATCCAAATCTGATAAGATGATAAGTCATGTTTCAACAGACATATCAGTTTTAAGTAGCAAAAATTATGGTTTAGGTTTTGTACCGCATAGAGAAAGTATGTTTCTTTTTAAATAAAATTGTTCTCTTTAAATAATGGCTAACATTAAGCTTAAATTAAGACTGGGTCCAATTTTTCCCAATATTAATCAGTTAGTTACAATTTAGGAAACATTTCAGCTAAAAAAAATTAACGTTACACAATATCACCCTTAAACAAAAAGTCAGCCAAGATGTATAGTGACTGAAGTTTGCTTCTTTAATTTTGCACTGGAGCTAAAACATTTGGGAAGCATATAGTGACCACAAAAACCCATTTTAGATGTTTCCAAATACATACCCTAAAGACACATCGCAAAAACAATTTAGTTTCGAGGAGGATTTTGGATATTACTGAGCCAAAAAAAAACCCCAGACTATGAGATGACTGTGTGATTGCTAATATGCTAATTACATCTGTGTAAATTGAAGAAGCAAACCTCTGGACAAACAAGTCTTTTCTCTTTTTATCCAGACTGACTCTTTAAACAATGAGAGTTAGATAATGGCCCCACCTCATTAGCTGCATTTTCTAGAAGTGCTTTCTTGTCGGTGGATTTAAAGGCTTCCAGCGTGTTGGTGTTGTACAGAGTTCCCTTAGCAGCACAGCAGTAAGCTGGAGTGGGTCCATCACTGCACATGAACAAACTCATTTCAGATACAGTAATCAAGCAGGATGTTGTTTATACATACAGTATCTTATTAGAATTTCTCATCAATAAGCCGTTAGCATTTCAAACACTCAAATCATGCCAAGAACCATCACACAAATGTTGTGATAATAAAATATCACAGACTATACTATAAAGGTTAGCAATTACCATGATATATATATATATATATATAAAAAAATTGGGGCATACTTCTTTCTAATGATTTGGGGGATCTTATCCCATTCATTTTCCAGACATGGTTTCACACATAGTTTACATTTTATTTCAATATTGCTGAGAGTGAAAGTCCTCGGCATGTATGGTATATTTTGGTACAAGTTCCACAAATCTACAGCAGGAAATTTAACAATAGTACAGGCTCGTCATAATTATTACATAGCAGCCTAACTGCCAAAATTCTTTAAGTTGCACAAAGACACATGAGACGGAACTTCACATAGCCATTTACTGTGTAACAAGTCTGACAACAATTCTGTTTTATATAACCGGTAAATTATCTACAGTAAGTGATCTTATGTGCGAAGAAGATACAATACATAACCTTAGTATTGCAAGTTTCTATCTGGATAACAGGTCATTTAAGTTATTGACATAGTTACTGTTATTGTAGCGGTCTACCACAGCATACAGGAGATTCAATTAAATAATGAATATGATATCAAAGTGCATCCAGAGTATTTGCATCCAAATCAAGAGAACGGTGTAGGAATTGCTGTACTTTTTACAACCCCAAGTCCAAAAAAGTTGGGACACTGTGTACAATGTAAATAAAAACAGAATACAGTGATTTGCAAATCTCATCGGTTGCAAATCCCACGTGTTATTCACAATAGAACACAGAAAACATATCTGCCTGAAAGACTCCGCCTCTCAAAGATACTCTTTTTATACCCAGTCATGTTTCTGACCGGTTGCCGGTTAACCCCTGGCTGTTTCGTTTTAGTAACACTTACATTTCCAGCTTTTTGTGCCTCGTCCCAAATTTTCTGAGACGTGTTGCAGCTATCAAATTCTAAATGACCTTATTCTTTTTCCTAAACTGGTACATTTCCTCAGTTTAAACATTTGATATGTTCTATTGTGAATAACATATGGGTTTATGAGATTTGCAAATCATTGCATTGTTTTTAATTTACATTTTACACAGCGTCCCGACTTTTTTGGAATTGGGGTTGTAGATGTGGTCCCCTCTCATTTTAAGGGACCAAAAGTAATGGACCAAAAACAATAATTATATTAAAATTCACTTTTTAATACATCGTTGCAAATGCTTTGTAGTCAATGACTGCCTGGAGTCTGGAACCCAAGTCTTGGGTTGATTTTAAAGTATGCTTCGGGTCATCATCCAGCTGCACTGTTCGATGGTTTTTAAACACTTGCTTGAAGGCAGATAATATAGCCTTCAGCAAATCATTCTTCTACCTTTGTCTGAAGCCATATCAATACATACAAAAGGAACCAGCTCCATTGGCATCCATAGATGCCCATGGAATAAGAGGAGATGGTTGTTGAGCTGATTGTTCCCTTATCCACGCTCTTCTCTTCCCTACAGACCACAAAAAAAGGTCTACAAGTCCTACACCCGATTTGCATGTTAATACCCTTAACGGATATGATTAGACATCCCTGCCTACAATTTTCCGAGAATCTTTTCAGGTAACTTGTTTCTACACAACCATCCAGAGTTCTTCAGGAGACTTTGACTGTTGTCCTTCTGTTTCTACAGGTTATCAATGACAGCATGCATTCATTTTGTTGTCTGAAAAATGGTAAGTAATATGCTACTGTCTTTACTGACATACGAACATTGGTTTTTTTGTTGAAAAAGTAATGTCTGGAAACATAAAATCTTTAGTTGTACTAACTCAATAAAATAAAATAAACATCCACTTTTGCACAGTACTCTACATGTATAGCTCTACAAGGGTCACATGATAAGGTTCCAAATTCACAGTATCATAATTCTAAGACAGTTAGAATGTAAACGCTAATATGATTTGGTTTTATAATTCAATTCAATTTTATTTGTATAGCGCTTTTTACAATAGATATAAGTTTATATCTGATTGTTACTCATTAAGCCATCACTCAGTGGCAACCCATGTTATGATCACATGTTTTACAGTGGTGTGAAAAAGTGTTTGCCCCCTTCCTCATTTCCTGTTCCTTTGCATGTTTGTCACACTTAAGTGTTTCGGATCATCAAACCAATTTAAACAATAGTCAAGGA
>JAFFST010053827.1:231991-244491 GCA_022414735.1 Noturus placidus | reverse complement strand
GAGGTTAATTTAAACACCACAAAATGAGCAGCACTGAACCGACCAATTCAGTTCAGTTCCTCTTCGTTCAGTTCCTCTTCCCTCACTTCTCTCTCCCTGCTACCACTCTCACCCGACGGGCGGGGATTATTAACATCCGACCACGCCCATCCATTATCTCCAAAGGCGGCCAAATACAAATCAATCAATCTGATTGGCTGTTGGATTTAAACTGCGTTTAAACTGTTAATGAGCTCAGATTTGTGTTGAGCGGCTATATGCACTCAAATTGAAATTATTCTGGAAAAAGTTATAAAACAAAGAAAATCGTTCTACAAAAAAACATTTGATACTATTTAAAATAATTTATGGATTGACACCATCGTGCAGAGGGTCATTAAAAAAAAAAACAATAGATATCACAAATAATCTTCACTACAATTTTGTTTTTTAAATTAGGGATGTGTGTAAAAATTTCTTGAAACCATCTCATCTAGAAACTGAGATTTGTTTTTATTTTAAAAATTGTAACTGTTTAAAAAAAACAAGTTATTTATTTAGAGAAAAATGTGTTTAAAAATAAAATATGGTCCAGCGCATTTCTCCATTTAACGTTGTTTATCAGGTTTCTTAAGGAAATTGTGTATATAATATGACACACAAACTAGCCATATATGGGCATTTATATGTGGAAACGAGCTTTGTGTTCGTGAAATGGGCGGAGCTTAAATCATATATCAAAGGTGCTCAAGTTGTACTTAATGATGTGGACAAAAACAGTAAATAAAATATATATTTGTTGTCGGGTTTTGATATTTTTGTGACTACAGTTTAGGACAAGACGTTTTATATATGTGATTTATCCAAACTAAAATTTTTTTTTTTTTTTGCAAAACTGAATTTTAATACTGTGAACTTATACATAAAATACATATAAATAATACACAATAAATACAGACTTTAAACATTGTACAGAGTTTTTGTTTATTTATCTGTTCACTCACGTGTGTGTGTGTGTGTACGTGCGTGTGTGCGTGTGTAGAGTTTATCTAAACTATTATATATAAAGCTGTCTGTATTTACATACTTATTCAAATCTGCCTTTATGAGATTTCGCAATAACTGATCACTATCTGCTCAGAGAAAGTGAAGAGAGAAAGAGAGAGTGTGTGTGTGTGTGTGTGTGTGTGTGTGTGTGTGTGTTTGAGGAATGCAGTGATATGTCTGTACCTGTAGTCTTGCAGTGAATTTCCACACTGATGTGTAGCGGATTTTATTTTACACACAGCAGACTTTTCAGAGAATTGGCTCCAACAGTGTTTTTTTTTTAAAGAATAATTTTTATTCCATTTCACTCTAAACAGATGTTTTTATAATAATTGATATATTTATAGTGATAATTTTATTACAATAAAACATTAATCATGTAGACATGATTTACAACCCCAGTTCCGAAAAACGACAGTTGGGACAGTATGAAAAACGCAAAAAAACAAACAAAAATAATCATTTGAAAATTCGGTTAAGACTGTACTATAATGAAAACACATTATTAACACATTTTTCGATGTGTTACTTTGTGAATTTAATTATTTTTGAAAATATACACTCATTTCAAATCTGAAGATTGCAACACACTCCAAAAAAGTTGGGACAGTAAACTGTTTACCACTGTGTAATCTCACCGTTTCTTTTAATAACACTTATTAAGCGTTTGGTTGCTGAGAAACCAGTTGGTGTCAATGGTGATGACTGACAAAGGTTTACCAAAGTATTCCCGAGCCCATGTCAGGATATCCATTACAGACTCCTGAAGATTTTTAAGACAGTGACGTCTGAGGGATCGGAGATCACATGCATTCAGAAGTGGTTTTCAGCCTTGCCCTTTAGACGTGTAGAAGATGACATGCCCAAAATCCTACCAATTTGTCTTTGGGGAATGTTGTTCTTAAAGAGTTGGTTTATTATCTGGTGCATCTGTAGGAAGATTGGTGAGCCTCGACCAATCTGTTCTCTTGACGGACTAGGCCTTTTTTGGAGAGTCCTTATATACTATGATTAGACGACTGCCTCAACTGTTACACATCACCTTCCTATTTCAATTTGTCACATCGCTATTAGTCCTAAATTACCCCGGTCCCAACTATTTTGGAATGTGTTTCATGCATCAATTTCAAAATAAATATTTATTTTCAAAACAATTGTCTCACCAAGTGTTTAAGTGATTAATTTTACAAGATATAAAACTAACTTATACAGTAATTTATTGCTGAAATAATAAAGCAGGACATTAGAAGGTATTATTGACTGTCATAAAGGAAAAAAACTAAAATAAAGTACAACAAGAACAAACCTGCTAGTTTCAGCCTCTGAGGCTCTACCCACTGCTCACACAGCATCTGATTTATTTTGTACACTTTTTTGGCCATGAGCTTTAGAATCCTGAAAGTATGATTATCTGATATTTTCTCCTCCAATACCCTGTTTGTGAGCAAATTTAATGACAGAAAGGATCAAATGTTGAATCATTTTCCTGAATCATTTGATTTGATTCACTCATGAAAGGATTTACTCTTACTTCTAGAATAAATGTTCAGTAAAGCGAGCTAGTTTTACAACACCATCATTGGAGTCAATTAGCTAAAAATTAAATCACTACTTGCCTAATCGCCAAGTAGTGGCCAATAGGGCCCATAAATAAGACCTTAATGGGGCAGTTTATTATGTTGTAAAATTGTAATTGTAACAATTATTCGAAATATTGCCATTTAAAGTGCAATAGATGTAATTAGTTTCTTAATTGCACTTCCTTCTGGCCCGGAATTAGTCCCACCCCCTGCAGTAACAGATCCGCCTCTTTACCTTAAAAAGGAACCCGTGAAGTATAAGTAGTTTCAGCAAACAGAATGGGCCGTGTGTGTGGAGTTTGCATGTTCTCCCCGTGTGTCGGGGTTTCCTCCGGGTACTCCGGTTTCCTCCCCCAGTCCAAATACATGCATGGTAGGCTGATTGGCGTGTCTAAAGTGTCCATAGCATATGAATGGGTGTGTGAGTGTGTATGTGATTGTGCCCTGCGATGGACTGGCACCCTGTCCAGGGTGTACCCTGCCTTGTGCCCGATGCTTCCTGGGATAGGCTCCAGGTTCCCCGTGACCCTGAAAAGGAGTAAGCGGTTGAAGATGGATGGATGGATGGATGGAAAATGATGTCATCAGAGTGTTTTATCACTAAACATTAAACACTGCTGCATCGAATACAGATAACTAGATAACTATAAAATAAAACAAAATAAAATAATATTAAGTAATGTGAGAGGAGTCGCTGCAGCCTTTGTTTATCAAATGATCTAATACATAAGGAGAATATTTACAGAACTGTACACTTATATTTAAACATGTATTATTATGTAAATCAGTGGGCTCTGACACAGTCGCCTACACTGGGCTGCCACCTCACAAGGTCAAAGGTCATCAAATTTATTTACAGTGAGCTGTGTTTGTTGGAGGAAGTAGGAAATAAAAGACAGTTCTCGTGTATGTTTCCTTATAGGGTAAAATCCCACAGAGAAAAGAACGAGTGCATGAGGAGGTGGATGAGGAGGAGGAGGAGGAGAGATTAAGTGTCTCTGGAGGTGTCGGCTTTCTCTGTCTCCGCGATGAAAGAGAGATAAAATGCCAAAGGCGTGTTAACACATGATTACACACCTGAGTCAGACAGACAGAGAGAGAGAGAGAGAGAGAGAGAGAGGAGAACAAAAAAGCGTTGCAATCATGTATTCAATATTTTCACTTCTCCTCTTGCCCTTCTCCACTTCCCCCATCCACTTCTCCCCTCATCTATTTCCCCCTTTTCCCCTCATCCACTTTTCCCCTCGTCCACTTCTCCCCTCATCTATTTCCCCCTTTCCCCGATCCACTTTTCCCCTCGTCCACTTTTCCCCTCATCCACTTTTCCCCTCATCTATTTCCCCCTTTTCCCCGATCCACTTTTCCCCTCGTCCACTTCTCTCCTCATCTATTTCACCCTTTTCCCCTTGTCCAATTCCCCTCATCCATTTCCCCCTTTTCCCCGATCTACTTTTCCCCTCGTCCACTTCTCCCCTCATCTATTTCCCCATTTCCCCGATCCACTTTTCCCCTCGTCCACTTTTCCCCTCATCCACTTTTCCCCTCGTTTACTTCTCTCCTCATCTATTTCCCCCTTTTCCCCTTGTCTAATTCCCCTCATCTATTTCCCCCTTTTCCTCTTGTCTAATTCCCCTCATCTATTTCCCCCTTTTCCCCTGATCTACTTTTCCCCTCGTCCACTTCTCCCCTCATCTATTTCCCCCTTTCCCCGATCCACTTTTCCCCTCGTCCAATTCCCCCTATCCACTTCTCCCCACATCTATTTCCCCCTTTTCCCCTGATCCACTTTTCCCCTCGTCCACTTTTCCCCTCGTCCACTTCTCCCTTCATCTATTTCCCTCTTTCCCCGATCCACTTTTCCCCTCATCCACTTTTCCCCTCATCTATTTCCCCCATTTCCCCTGATCCACTTTTCCCCTCATCCACTTCTCTCCTCATCTATTTCCCCCTTTTCCCCGATCTACTTTTCCCCTCGTCCACTTTTCCCCTCGTCCACTTCTCCCCTCATGTATTTCCCCCTTTCCCCGATCCACTTTTCCCCTCGTCCAATTCCCCTCATCCACTTCCCCTCATCTATTTCCCCCTTTTCCCCTGATCCACTTTTCCTCTCGTCCAATTCCCCTCATCCATTTCCCCTCATCTATTTTCCCCTTTTTCCCCTGATCCACTTTTCCCCTCATCGACTTCTCCCCTCGTCTACTTCCCCTCCACTATTCCCCCCTTTTCCCGATCCCCTTGTCTACGTCCCCTCATCTATTTCCCTTTTTTTTCCTGGTCCACTTTTCCTCTCGTCCACTTCCCCTCAAACATTTCCCCCTTTTCCACTTTACCCTTTTCCACTTCCCCTTGCCCACTTCCCCTCATCCATTTCTCCCCTTGTTCAGTTCTCCTTGTCCAGTTCTCCTCTTGACCATTTCTCCCCTGTACACTTCTTCCTCGTCCACTTCCCCTTGTCCACTTCTACGCTCGTTCACGTTCCCCTGTCCACTTCTCCCCTAGTTCATTTCCCCCCTCGTCCACTGCTTCCTCGTCTACTTCCCCTTGTCCACGTCTCCCCATTTTCCATTTCTCCCCTCGTTCACTTATCCCCTTGTCCTGAAATTTACCTTTTAATATTTAAACATTAATGATTTATTTAAGACAGTAAATAAGAATTTGAAGTTAAGTTTTATATAGATTCATATTAACATTTTTAACTACAGCCATAGATTTTGACACAGGAAGAATAGACACTATGTCTAATCATTTATAAACATTCATACACTCATCATCGACCTATTCTCTAACAATTAATCCACATTATCAGGTCACTACTGAGACCAGAGAGGGTAAATAAAAGGAAAAAATTCGGCTAAATCATTTACATTAATCTGTGTGATTGGAAAGACATTGCTTGTTCATGTTTAAAAAACTGATAAAGCTGTCACTTAAATGGAACAATGCACTGCAGCAGGTCAGTGTCTGAAAGATAAAAACTGGGGAACAAAAACAATAGATTTGTTTCCACTTCTATGGAAATGAAGTTCCTTAGGGATGGGGCGTGGCTTGTACACGGGGTGTGGTCTGTGCATGAGGGCGTGGTCTGGTGCGTGTGCATGTCTGTGTTTGGATCTGTGTTACTGAACTCGCTGGTGAAATGTCAGCTGTGTTCAGTCATGTTTCTGCTGAATTAACAAAGTACTAGCTCCAATAATGCTTTCACTCTCATTTCTCACACATTGCATCAGAAACACGTCTAATATACGTGCACAGACAAAAGTTTGTACACCCCTGACCATCACACCTATATCTACATGTTGAACATCCCATTCCTTTGAGAAGCGGCTTTTAAGGCGCTCTATAAAATTAAGTTTATTATTATTATTATTATTATTATTATTATTATTATTATTATTATTAATCCATATTTATTTTCCCTTAGCTGTTATAATAAGCTCCACTATTCCTGGAAGGCTTTTACTAGATTTTGGGGGTGGCTGTGGGGATTTGTGTCGGTCATGCACTGATGTTGCGCGAGGAGGCCACTAGGGGGCATTATTACTATTATAAGTAGTAGGATATAAAACCGCCAAAACATTGCCACACTGTGTAGAATTTAGTTATTTTATTTCCAAAAAGATAGACTGCAGCTACATCATACACCATCGACATAAAAATATTAACACCATGTAAACTAAACACGCAGTGGGATATTAAAAATTAACAATATTAACATATATCAATATACAACGAACAATTAATGAGGCGAAGGACCTACATTACACAATATAAATACACAATTATAAAACTGCTGCTAAATAAATATAGTTATATTCTTGTCAAAGCCATGTATCACTGTGTTAAATGTTAAATAAGAATGGAGTGAGTTTTCATTCCTAACAGTGTCAGATTTTACAGTTTTACATGTTACAGATTTTGCGCTTTACATTAGTCGATTCTAATCTGTATTATATATATATATATATATATATATATATATATATATATATATATAAATTATTTATTATTATTTATTAGTATTTTTGCCTCTAACAGGTGTGCGGTTGTAATGTACACTTTATTAGTTATTTAATTCTTCTTGTTATTTCAGGTTTTTAAAGTCAGTTTTATTTTTACTTTTATAATGAATAAAAGAAAAATATACATGTTTACATTTTAATACACTTTACTTATTATTTAATTTTAGTTTACGTAGTAATTGAATTTGTTTTTAATTTAACATGAATTTTATTGGGTGATATACACAGAGTGTATTTATAGGCCTGAGATTTATTTAGTATAACAAGAATTTTTTACATTTATTATCAATAACACATCATGACAAGTGCAGTATGTCTTCTACTTGACATTTGATGTAAAGTAATTTTTTAGTCTAGGTTTATTTAATGATTAGCAGTAACAGGAATACAAACAAAAAACAATATTTTTAGGATTAACGCTTATTCTCTACAAAAAAATAAATTATTTCTTACACATTTTATACTATTTCAATGTACAATAATAGCAATGAATTAATCATTCTTATATTAATATTTTTTTTCATGTAATTTAGATTTTTATGCATTTTATTCTGTTTCTAAAAGTGTTCTCTTTATTAGTCTTAGTTCATTAATTTTAGCTGTAAGTAAAATAATGTAAATTTATTAGTTGTGCTTTTAATTATCTATAAAAACTTTTAACAACGTAGTTTATGATGATGCAACAAACAAAGTCACTTTTAGAGGGGTACAAGGTCACTGTAACGGAAGTACACATATATATGTATATACAGGAAAATGAATAAAAACAAGGGATTAAATATAACATGGAGAAAAATTATATTAATTAAAAAATATCTACATTGATGTAACGGGGATTGACAGCAGTTCAGCCCTGATACAATCCTGTTTGTAAAGGTTCCCCTTGTCCACTTCTCCTGGGTTGAGTCCACTTTGTCACGATATTAAGGAGTGAAGCAGCTCATAAGTGTAAGATACTTATTTCTAATTCTAACACTATGATTTCTGATTGAGGGCCCATCTCAAATCTTCTACTCTGTAGTGCACTAAATCACTAAATCACTTTTAGTGCACTAGTGTGTCCACTCTGTGAGACAGTGAGATAAAGTGCACTTTTGACTGTATGACTTCAAAGGGTCGTGTTGGAGGGGCATCCTGTTATAATCACTAATGATATGCATGAATATGATAGGAGAAGGTGGGACTGTGCGGGACTTTGTACAGGTAAAGTAATAAGTGGGTAGAGGTTTACACAGCGCTCGTAAGAGGACGACGGGATTGGACGAGAACATCAGGAGGGGCGGAGAGTAAATAACGCTGATCATCATGTGACACCTGAGAACGAAGCGTCTGAAATCTACAGAGAGAGACAGAGAGAGAGAGAGAGAGAGAGAGAGAGAGAGAGAGAGAGAAAAAGAGATGTTATAGCATGTTTAAATCATTTATCTTACAGGTTGAAATATCAAACAGCGGGAAGAAATATAAGTTCAGCAGGATGACAGGAAACAGCTAAAATATCAGCTGACTTCAATGATCATGTCAATTCAGAATGGGCATGGCAGAAGAGGGCGGGGCGGGGCGGGGTGGGGCAGGAGGGGGCGGAGTGAGGTGTTAGAGTATCTGTCTGTTAGTGTGATTTATCACATTTCATGCCTTTTACATTTCCATTAAAGAACACCTATTGTGTTTTTTTTTTCAGATATTACCTTTCATGTAGTGTGTTATTCAGCTTTGTGAATGTAAAAAGTCTGCAAAGTTTCAAAAATAAAAAGTGCATAACAAATGGAGTTATTGACTCCCAAAAGAAAGAACCGATTCTGAACAGCCGAAACAAGGTTTCAGTAACTCCAGACTTACTTCCTGAACTAGATTGGTAACAATGTGTGCTTTGACCCGCCCTCAAACATTACAGTTGAGGTTGCATCCTGAAAGAGTTGTTTTCTGCACTGCAATGGACTTTGCATGGACTCCAAAAGGATGAGGATGTAAAGTGTCAGTTGTTAGAATTCATTTGAAAAAGATACCACAGCAGTTCAACTCTGACCTTCGTTTGTGTTCCCATCATTTCACTGATGACTGCTTCTCAAATCTAGCTGAAGTCAGTGGGGATTTACGGAATGATTATTCATTAAACATGGAGCCATACCCACTTTATTTGGACCATTATGTGACTCTGGCTCACAACCTATAAATATGATTAATTATTTATTTTCTACTGAGTGTTCCAAATGCGTAGTTTCATGTTGTATACGCTGTTAACCTATTAGCTCTTAGCCTCTGCTAACCAGCTATCTCACGTTATTGTCAAACCACACATAAATTTTCCACTGAGAAACATCCTGTTCTCGTCGTGCTTGCGATGGTGGTTCAGGTTTATCTTTCGATGCATCATGATTGGACTCGGGCTGAAATTATTACGGATATGGTAAACTCAGATATGGTTTCCTTTCCGAAATGCACTGTAAGCGGAACGGCAATTACAACAGACTGGACCATCTGACCAATCAGAGCAGAGTAGGCTCTCGGAAAGGAGGCGTTTAGAGTGAACAGATCTTTGAACGAGTCGTTTGTGACACTAGGAAAAAAGGTAATGCTGCAATGAAAATTATGAGAAAGTAAAATTTTGTTTTGACCTTGGATGCATGTATGAGATCTCTAAAACAAAATTAGGGATGTTTCAATACCATAATAGGTACACTTTAAATTACAGTAGCACTACATTCAGTGGGGGTGCTACACTCAGACCCTCACACACCACACTCACCTCCACCCACACAACACTAAGCCCCTCCAACACTACACACAGCCCCTCCCACAATACACACAGCCCCAGCCACATTACACTCAGCCCCAGCCATAGTACACTTAGTTGTGCCCACACTTCACTCAGCCCCACCTACAATACACTCACCCTGCTCACACAACACTCAACCCCACCTAAACTCTACTCAGCCCTGCCCACAGTACACTCACCCCACTCACACAACACTCGATCCCACCCACAGTAGTCACTCCCAGCAAAACACCCACCCTCACCCTCGTCGGCACTACACTCAACCCCCCAACCCCCCAACACACTCACACACACACACACTACACTGACCCCTACACTACACTCACCACCACCCACACTACACCCCCTTACCTGAAGGTCACTTAACTTTTCGAGTGGACTCTCTACACTGGGCATGGTGATGGGGGGCAATTCAGATGGAGGTGGAGGTGGAGGTGGAGGGGGTAGGACAGGTAGAGATGCAGGGGGCAGCTTCTGTTGGAAATTATTAATCACACATGTCACCTGCAGAGAGAGAGAGAGAGAGAGAGAGAGAGAGAGAGAGAGAAAAGCAGAAACACGGCTTATCAAAATTTCTAACAATGTGCTGATCTATAGATAATAATTAAAACACTACAGTGAGAGCAGCCATTTTGTTTCCTTACCAGAAACATTGCAATAGCGCCCCCTGTGACAAAACCTGCCAGAATATCAGACCAGTGGTTACGGTACTCTGCCACTCTGACCACGCCCACCATGACAGCTAATGAGATGACAGCAAGACTCAGAGTGGGTGTGGCTAAACGGGTACCTTTAGTCTTACATGCCAAGGTGATGTACATCTGTGGAAAAAATGTACACACAGAGGGAAACACTTGAATACCATCTTGTGTAATATTCAAACAAGTGACACCCAGTGACATGACACAGTATTCTCTTCAATTACCGCAAAAGGAACCATTCCCTTCTCACATCTGTACATGTTTATGATGTGAAGCAATGCGATGGTGTTTGAGCTTTTCTTATATTATGGGCGTTACTGGGCCTCAAGTCGGTTTTCCCTCTTTAGCATTACTACCATACATTTAGCCAGTAATTCAACTGGTCCTGTATGTCCCAGGACCTGAGATGAATGCTGAAATTTTTTTTACAACCCCAATTCTAAAAAAGTTGGGCCGTTGTGTAAAAAGTAAATAAAAGTAAATTAAATCAGAATGCAATGATTTGCAAATTGCATGAACCCATATGTTAATCACAATAGAACATAGAAAACATATCAAATGTGTAAACTGAGGAAATGTACCATTTTAAGTAATTTTGAACTTGATGGCCGCAACACATATCAAAAAAGTTTGGACAGGGGCAATAAAAAGCTGGAGAAGTAAGTGTTACATATAGGTTCATGAGATTGATTCATGAGATTTTTATTTACATTAATTTACATTTTACACAGTGCCCCAACTTTTTTGGAATTGGGGTTTTACCTTAGTGCTGGTGATTCACTTACTCTACGTCATTTTTCTTCACTACACAAGAAGAAGCATGTAGAACAGTGATGCTAATGTCTACACAAGTTGAATCTGGCCCAAGCAACTAAACCTAAGCAGCTATATTAAAAATTGGGATGGCAGGAAGTTGAGTGTTTCTGTCCACCTTGTGCAGAATCTCCTCAGGTGGGTCCACCCTTGACTGGCCATACTCAAGAGAGCAGATCGTCAGCTGAGGCTGTGCAAATGTGCGGTGAAGGTACTGTTAAGACAGCGTACATCAAGGGCATAAGAGTCTGCACCTATGGCTGGTAGCCTATATCTGGGAGAGGTTTGGTGAAGCACATGTTTTGGTTCTACCTGGAGGAGTCAGACAGCTCACTGGGCCAGAATGCTCTGGCTCCCGACTGGACTCACCACATGTTATTCATCTTTCCTCCTCTGCAGGGCACCTGGTCACCTATATCTATGAGTCTGGCCCCTTGAATGGAATTGAAAACTTGATAATGTATCAGTAAAGTACATCATTACCTGGTACATTTTGGTATTTTGGCATGTCTCCAGAGATTCCAGACAAATCCCCATCTACCGTAAAACTGTACGTTGCAGCCATCTCAGCTCAGCATGGAGTGCAAGACACCACCATCCATCCATCATGGTTCCCTAGGATTTCTCCTCCCAGTGTTGTGAATATGGCAGTTATCTCCGCATCCCTTTCAGGGCAGTTTCAAGGTGATATCCTTCTAACATTTTTTGCATACTCTATTGCAGTTATCACCAACCCTGTTTCTGGAGATCTACCTTCCTGGAGACTGAAGCTCCAACTCTAATGGTGCCCACCTGACCATCTAATCATTGCCTTAAGAAGTTCTTGATCAACTAAGGAAGGTGGATCTCAAGGTACAGGGTTGGTGGCCACTGATTTAGTGGGTAGATGCTGTAAACTACAATTCAAGTTACTGAAGTAACTGTGGTTCTACTAACCTTGGATAACTGCCAGCACTCCAAGGATCAGCAAGAAGGTTCTAAGGAATAATTAATGTATGACAGTGGTACTTAAAGTGAATACTGCATCGTACATGAGTATGTGACCTTGTAAGACGATTTTGGCACACCCACACACACACACATACACACACACAACCTGGTAATAAAGTGTGTTGGTGTGTATTGTTACAGTAAACGTAATGGTGCATTGTGGGTAATGTCTCACAGCAGTGTACACGGCACAGTAGGTGCTCAGTGCAGTGTCTTTAGAAGGGAAGGACTTGCGGGCGGAGTTGATGATGGAGGGATTCCCACGACACGCCTTCCTCTCACTGATGTACTGCAGAGTAGACCGGCAGCCCAGCGCCGTGTAGTTCGGACGACACACAGACAGGAAGTGAGGCGTTTGACTTCCTGTCACCACCTGACCCGCGTTGGCAAAGATGGTGGTGACAAAGAGGCCAAAGGAGTAAATGCCTGAATGGATGGATGAAAGGGAAGAAGGGAGGGAAGGAGTACACACCAATCAGAAGGATGGATGATGTCGTCTCATTAATATGTAGATGCAGTGTGTTTGTTTGTTTTTACCCAGAAATCGGACGATGCGGCGCAGCATGGGGCTGAAGTAACAACAATCTGCAGTGACTAT
>JAFFST010053827.1:213154-226045 GCA_022414735.1 Noturus placidus | reverse complement strand
AACCAGTTATTAGGTTTAGGGGGCAATCACTTTTTCACACAGGGCCATGATGGTTTGGATTTTTTTCACCTTTAATAATAAACACCTTCATTTACAAATTGCATTTTGTGTTTACTTGTGTTGTCCTTGACTATTGTTTAAATTGGTTTGATGTTCCGAAACACTTAAGTGTGAAAAACATGCAAAGGAACAGGAAATGAGGAAGGGGGCAAACACTTTTTCACACCACTGTACATCCACCAGCCTGCTGCCTTTACACCCTGATGCCTTTAAGATCCATCTTTGATGGTCTTGTGTGTATGTGTGTGTGTGTTTGTGTGCGCGTGTGTGTTCAGATCTGTGAGGTAGTTAACCTCAACACTTTAAGGTCTTAATTGAGGTCACGCCCTTGTACATGCTATCTTTTGCATGAAAGGTGAAGTGGGCGGAGCTGAATGAGGAAGAGAGTGTGGTAACCGGATAACCGCAGAGCGCGCGTCTCAAGCACTACGTCTCGCGCTGCAGAATGCACCTCAGCTGGTGCGGAATGAGTTTTTCAGATGAGTTTTGAACCTGATAACGACTCGTTGTTCTATTAGCCTAATAATCATCACTTTATCGCGTGCTTCTTGAACAGAAGTGAAGATTTGACAGAAGTGGCGCTGTTTATTTTGACAAAGTCGCACAGCGGTTCGGAGTTGTTTCAGAGAGAGAGAGAGAGAGAGAGAGAGAGAGAGAGAGAGAGAGAGAGTGCACCCTGTCGGTGTTTAATTTTTATCTTTGATCCTCGGGACATTACGGTGAGGCGCGCGCAGGTAAGCAGCAACTTCATTCATCATTAGTAACGAATTCATTACAGCGCGTATAACGCCCTGTTCATAACCATGCACACTGCTTATAGACTGATTATTATATACTGTGTGTTTGTGTGCGTGCGTGCCTGTGTGTGTGTGTGTGTGTGTGTGTGTGTGTGTTAGAGAGAGAGTTTAGTATGTAGACAACAAAAGTAGACAACACACTGAGGTGCACAGCTGTAGGTCTTGTCTCACAAAAATATTATCATTTCTTGTTAATACTTAGAAACATGTTTGGGTGTTTATTGTGCTGTGTTGTGTACTGTGCTGTATTGTACACTTTTGTGTGTACGGTGCTGTGTTGTGTACTGTGCTGTATTGTACACTGTTGTGTGTACGGTGCTGTGTTGTGTACTGTGCTGTATACTGTGCTGTATTGTACACTGTTGTGTGTACTGTGCTGTGGTGTGTACTGTGCTGTATTGTGTGCTGTGTTGTGTTGTGTACTGTGTTGTATACTGTGCTGTATTGTACACTGTTGTGTGTACGGTGTTGTGTACTGTGCTGTATACTGTGCTGTATTGTACACGGTTGTGTGTACTGTGCTGTGGTGTGTACGGTGCTGTGTTGTGTGCTGTGTTGTGTACTGTGTTGTGTACTGTGTGTAAGACTGTTGTGTGTACTGTGCTGTGTTGTGTACTGTGCTGTATTGTACACTGTTGTGTGTACGGTGCTGTGTTGTGTACTGTGCTGTATACTGTGCTGTGTTGTAGTTGTGTACTGTGTTGTGTACTGTGCTGTATTGTACACTGTTGTGTGTGCTGTGTTGTGTGCTGTGCTGTGTTGTGTACGGTGCTGTGTTGTGTACTGTGCTGTATTGTACACTGTTGTGTGTACTGTGTTGTGTTGTGTACTATGCTGTATTGTACACTGTTGTGTGTATGTGCGGTGTTGTGAACTGTGCTGTGTTGTACACTGTTGTGTGTACTGTGCTGTGGTGTGTGCTGTGTTGTGTACTGTGCTGTGTTGTATTGTGTACTGTTCTGTATTGTACACTGTTGTCTGTAGTGTGTTGTGTTGTGTAATGCGTTGTATTGTATACTTTTGTGTGTACTATGCTGTGTTGTGTACTGTGTTGTGTGCCGTGTTGTGTCTGGTGTTGTGTGCTGTGGTGTGTATGATGTGTACTGTGGTGTGTATGGTATTGTGTCTGGTGTTGTGTCTGGTGTTGTGTGCTGTGGTGTGTATGATGTGTACTGTGTTGTGTACTGTGTTGTGTATTGTGCTGTATTGTACACTGTTGTGTGTATGGTGTTGTTTACTGTGCTGTATTGTAAGACTGTTGTGTGTACTGTGCTGTGTTGTGTACTGTGCTGTGTGTGCTGTGTTGTGTTTTGTACTGTGTTGTGTTGTGTACTGTTCTGTATTGTACACTGTTGTGTGTACTGTGCTGTGTTGTGTGCTGTGTTGTATTGTACACTGTTGTGTGTACTGTGCTGTGTTGTGTACTGTGTTGTGTTGTGTACTGTTCTGTATTGTACACTGTTGTGTGTATTGTGCTGTGTTGTGTGCTGTGTTGTGTACTTTGCTGTGCTGTGTTGTGTACTGTGCTGTGTTGGGTACTGTGCTGTATTGTACACTGTTGTCTGTAGTGTGTTGTGTTGTGTACTGTGCTGTAGTGTACACTGTTGTGTGTACAGTGTTTGTTGTCTACTGTGGTGTCTGCTGTGTGTACTGTATTGTGTACTGTGTTGTGTACTATGCTGTGTTGTGTACTGTGTTGTGTATGGTGTTGTGTGCCGTGTTGTGTCTGGTGTTGTGTGCTGTGGTGTGTATGATGTGTACTGTGGTGTGCATTGTGTGTACTGTGGTGTGTTGTGTGCTAAGGATGTCATGATACTAAAAATCTAGTAGTTGGTACCGATACCACCAAAAGTACACAATACTTCATACCAAAGTTGATATATAACTGGTATAAAAAAAAATGAAATTAAAAATTCTCCTGGAGGTCATCCTCCTCTGGCTGATACTGGCAAAGAGAGAGAGAGAGAGAGGGGGGGGGTATTTTAGTTATCAAACACTGTCTGACAATGAGTGGAGGTGCACTCCTAAATGCACACACGCACACGCGCGCACACATGCACGTGCGCACATGCACGTGCGCACATGCACACACCCCTTATACTCTGAATGCAAGCATTAGTTTAAATTCACTGATATGGTGGCAGGCCAAAAAGATTTATGTTGTGCTGTGTACTGTGTTGTGTACTGTGGTGTGCTGTGTTGTGTACTGTGGTGGGTTGTGTGCTATGTTGTGTCCTTTGTTGTGTACTGTGTTGTGTACAGTGGTGTGTTCTGTGTTGTGTACAGTGGTGTACTGTGTTGTGTATTGTGGTGGGTTGTGTACTATGTTGTGTACAGTGGTGTGCTATGTACTGTGTTGTGTACAGTGGTGTGCTGTGTACTGTGTTGTGTACTGTGGTTTGTTGTGTGCTGTGTACTGTGGTGTGCTGTGTTGTGTACTGTGGTGGGTTGTGTGCTATTTTGTGTCCTTTTTTGTGTACTATGTTGTGTACAGTGGTGTGTTCTGTTGTATGTACTGTGGTGTGTACTGTGTTGTGTACAGTGGTGTACTGTGTTGTGTCGTGTACTGTGTTGTGTATTGTGGTGGGTTGTGTACTGTGTTGTGTACTGTGGTGGGTTGTGTATTGTGTTGTGTACAGTGTGTGGTTGTGTACTACCCCAAGGACACTTCGGCATGTGGAGTCATCCGGGCCGGGAACGAACCGCCAACCCTACGATTAGTGGACAACCCGCTCTACCGCCTGCGCCACAGCCGCCCACTACTGTGGTGTGTACTGTGTTGTGTACAGTGGTGTACTGTGTTGTGTCGTGTACTGTGTTGTGTACTGTGGTTTGTTGTGTACTGTGTTGTGTACTGTGGTGTGTTGTCCTGTGTTGTGTACTGTGTTGTGTACTATGGTGTGTATGGTGTTGTGTACTGTGGTATGTATGGTGTTGTGTACTGTGTTGTGTCCTGTATACTGTGTTGTGTACTGTGGTGTGTACTGTGGTATGTATGGTTTTGTGTACTGTGTTCTGTGCTGTGTACTGTGTTGTGTACTGTGTTGTGTACTGTGGCATGTATGGTGTTGTGTACTGTGTTGTGTCTATGTACTGTGTTGTGTACTGTGTTGTGTACTGTGGTGGGTTGTGTGCTATGGTGTGTCCTTTGTTGTGTACTATGTTGTGTACAGTGGGGTGTTCTGTTGTATGTACTGTGGTGTGTACTGTGTTGTGTACAGTGGTGTACTGTGTTGTGTCGTGTACTGTGTTGTGTATTGTGGTGGGTTGTGTACTGTGTTGTGTACAGTGGTGGGTTGTGTATTGTGTTGTGTACAGTGTGTGGTTGTGTACTACCCCAAGGACACTTCGGCATGTGGAGTCATCCGGGCCGGGAACGAACCGCCAACCCTACGATTAGTGGACAACCCGCTCTACCGCCTGCGCCACAGCCGCCCACTACTGTGGTGTGTACTGTGTTGTGTACAGTGGTGTACTGTGTTGTGTCGTGTACTGTGTTGTGTACTGTGGTTTGTTGTGTACTGTGTTGTGTACTGTGGTGTGTTGTCCTGTGTTGTGTACTGTGTTGTGTACTATGGTGTGTATGGTGTTGTGTACTGTGGCATGTATGGTGTTGTGTACTGTGTTGTGTCCTGTATACTGTGTTGTGTACTGTGGTGTGTACTGTGGTATGTATGGTATTGTGTACTATGTTGTGTACTGTGTTGTGTGTGACCTGCGTGAAGTTGCCCCCCCACCAACATAAAATGTCAGCAAAATAGTCTCAATCGTTTCTGCTTCGTTTGTGCTGTAAAAATTTTTGTTTGTGCTGCTTTTGTTTTTAAGATATTAAGCATTTAATTATGGTGTGATGACGTCACCTGACGACTAGCTCCAGTAAAGCAAAGTCTTGAAAGCGTCTGTCAAAGTCTGACTGACAGGTGTCAATCTGCTCCGTGTAGCGTACAATGTTCAGCTTCGCACAAGCTTTCCGCTGCGTCTCCAGCTCTGACGCGAGGTTTTGGAATTACAGAAGGTGCATTTTCCATTTAAAGGCATTAACTGAGCTGATCATACTGGCATTTTTAATATAGAACAGGTGATTTTTGTTGCCACATCCATTATCTCTTTCATGTTTATCATTTTTGCGCAAGGCTTGTTGGTGTATTACGCAGTGGTAATTAAGGAAGTCAGGGAAAGCATCGTCTTCCCTGCACTTGGCAGTAAATCCATTTGCACTGCCAACCATCAGTCAGTGGTGTCTGATATTAATTTGCCCACTGCGTTTTGTTAATGAAGTCTTTAAAAGACTGAAAATGTCCTCTCCCCGTGATTCCGCTCGCTAGCCTTTAGCGCTGGCGCGTTTGATCACACGCGTTGTGAGAGAAAAGACTCAGCCTGGCTGTCCTGTACGTCAACGCTAACATCTATTTTACATATAACTAATCTGTTAATATCTCCTGAACGAAAGCAGCACAAATGAAAATTTTTACAGCACAAACGAAGCAGAAACGAACGAGACTATTTTGGATTAATTTGGAGCATGTGTAATTTTGGTGACGTCATCACACCATAATTAAATGCTTAATATCTTAAAAACAAAAACAGCACAAATGAAAATTTTTACAGCACAAACAAAGCAGAAACGATTGAGACTATTTTGCTGATGTTTTGTGTTGGTGGGGGGGCCGACTTCACGCAGGTTGTTGTGTGCTGTATACTGTGTTGTGTACTGTGGTATGTATGGTGTTGTGTACTGTGTTGTGTAGTGTGGTATGTATGGTGTTGTGTACTGTGTTGTGTACTGTGGTATGTATGGTGTTGTGTACTGTGTTGTGTACTGTGGTATGTATGATGTTGTGTACTATGCTGTGTACTGTGTTGTGTGCTATATACTGTGTTGTGTACTGTGGTATGAATGGTGTTGTGTACTGTGTTGTGTTATATGGTGTGTATGGTGTTGTGTACTGTGGTGTGTGCTGTGGGGTGTATGGTGATGTGTACTGTGGTGTGTGCTGTATACTGTGTTGTGTACTGTGTTATGTATTGTGGTGTGTACTGTGTTGTGTACAGTGGTGTGTTTTGTAATGTGTTGTGTACTGTGGTGTAATGTGTACTGTGGTGTGTTGTGTACTATGCTGTGTACTGTGTTGTGTGCTATATACTGTGTTGTATACTGTGGTATTTATGGTGTTGTGTACTGTGTTGTGTACTATGGTGTGTATGGTGTTGTGTACTGTGGTGTGTGCTGTGGTGTGTATGGTGATGTGTACTGTGGTGTGTGCTGTATACTGTGTTGTGTATGTGTGTTATGTATTGTGGTGTGTACTGTGTTGTGTACAGTGGTGTGTTTTGTAATGTGTTGTGTACTGTGGTGTGTTGTGTACTGTTTTGTAGAGCTGCACGATTATGGCCAAAATGATAATCCCGGGTATTTTGATCAATATTGAGATCTCGATTATTTATCACGATTAGTCATTGATTTTAGGGACAACATATTTGTATTGTACTTTCACATTTAAATAAACAAATCACTGCTTTCACCTACATTTTGCAAATCTTTGCATCAAATTAGACTGATCCTTAATCATCTCTTAGAAGCAAAATATAAATAAAATTGTACCCAAAATATAAGATAAGTAAAAATGCCATCAACCAAATGAAAATATGCATCAAATATAACAATATGCAACTAAATGAAAACAATTTAGGCGTATGCAGAAAAGGCAATAACAGTGTTTACAGGAGGAGAGACACAGACAATTTCTTTTAAGAGATTACAAAAATATAGGAGCACATTAAAGTTTAGTGTTTTTTATTTATTTATTTTTTTTTTAGAGATAGTAGCGTTAATGTGCCACAATATAACACACAAGTAGGTATTTGAACATAGTGCGTGAATTTAAGTAGAATTTAGGAACATAGTGCGTGATCAATAACAGATGGCGGTTTGTGAGATCAGGAAGTGGAGAGAAGCAAATGATGTACAGAGTTATCATCATAATGGCTTCTCTGCAGTATTCACACACTTGTTCGGTTGACTGAGGAGATGAAAAGCGGCGTGAAAGTAACTGATGTGAGATGTAGATGAATTTTGGACTTCCTGTAGTTTTTATTCCGATTGTATTATACAACTCCGAACAGGTCACTCGCACTGGTGTGAATAAATATTTATTCACAGTCGCACAAAATACTTCAGTTGCAAATGCGAGTGACATGGTGGCACTGTAGAGCCGAAAGTTTATCTGCAAAGTTTTCTCCTGTTCGGCGTGATGAGGTTTAATGTCCCCCGACAACCTCTGTAGAGCCATTTAGCATCGTGCTAGCTAGTGTCACGATTTCCCCTGGCGCAAGTGCTGGAGCTCGCAGAGAAACCGGCAGCTCGAATGCTAAAATGCTAAAACCATTTCCTGTTTTTGGCACTACAAAATGACGTCATCCCTGCGCCCCTCTATGTGATTGGCTGTAGGAAGTGCCTGATTTGAGCGGAGAAAACAGCTGAGTTTTCTATGAGTAGAGGATGAACTTTAAATGTCAATGTCGCAGTCGATCATGTTCATTTAATCGTAGGCAGTCAAAATCGTAATCCCGATCGATATTCGATTAATTGTGCAGCACTACTGTGTTGTGGTACGTACTGTGGTGTGTGCTGTGTTGTGTACTGTGTTGTGTCCTGTGTTGTGTCCTGTGTTGTGTCCTGTGTTGTGTGCTGTGGTGTGTCCTGTGTTGTGTCCTGTGTTGTGTACTGTGTTGTGTCCTGTGTTGTGTACTGTGTTGTGTCCTGTGGTGTGTCCTGTGTTGTGTACTGTGTTGTGTCCTGTGTTGTGTCCTGTGGTGTGTCCTGTGTTGTGTACTGTGGTGTGTCCTGTGTTGTGTACTGTGGTGTGTCCTGTGTTGTGTACTGTGTTGTGTCCTGTGTTGTGTCCTGTGTTGTGTGCTGTGGTGTGTCCTGTGTTGTGTACTGTGGTGAGTCCTGTGTTGTGTCCTGTGTTGTGTCCTGTGTTGTGTACTGTGGTGTGTCCTGTGTTGTGTCGTGTGTTGTGTACTGTGGTGTGTCCTGTGTTGTGTCCTGTGTTGTGTGCTGTGTCCTGTGTTGTGTGCTGTGGCGTGTCCTGTGTTGTGTGCTGTCCTGTGTTGTGTCCTGTGTTGTGTACTGTGTTGTGTTATGTATGGTGTTGTTTACTGTGTTGTGTACAGTGGTGTGCTGTGTGGTGTGTTGTGTACTGTGTTGTGTACAGTGGTGTGCTGTGTGGTGTGTTGTGTACTGTGTTGTGTTATGTATGGTGTGTCCTGTGTTGTGTACTGTGTTGTGTTATGTATGGTGTTGTCACTGTGTTGTGTACTGTGGTGTGTTGTGTGGTGTGTTGTGTACTGTGTTGTGTTATGTATGGTGTGTCCTGTGTTGTGTATTGTGGTGTGTTGTGTGGTGTGTTGTGTACTGTGTTGTGTTATGTATGGTGTGTCCTGTGTTGTGTACTGTGGTGTGTCCTATGTTGTGTACTGTGTTGTGTTATGTATGGTGTTGTGTACTGTGTTTTGCACTGTGGTGTGTCCTGTGGTGTGTCCTGTGGTGTGTCCTTTGTTGTGTACTGTGTTGTGTTATGTATGGTGTTGTGTCCTGTGTTGTGTACTGTGTTGTGTTATGTATGGTGTTGTGTCCTGTGTTGTGTACTGTGTTGTGTTATGTATGGTGTTGTGTACTGTGTTGTGTACTGTGGTGTGTCCTGTGTTGTGTACTGTGTTGTGTTATGTATGGTGTTGTGTACTGTGGTGTGTCCTGTGTTGTGTACTGTGTTGTGTTATGTATGGTGTTGTGTACTGTGTTGTGTACTGTGTTGTGTCCTGTGTTGTGTACTGTATGGTGTTGTGTACTGTGGTGTGTACTGTGTTGTGTTATGTATTGTGTTGTGTACTGTGTTGTGTAATGTGGTGTGTCCTGTGTTGTGTCCTTTGTTGTGTCCTGTGTTGTGTACTGTAGTGTGTCCTGTGTTGTGTCCTGTGTTGTGTTATGTTTACATTTACATTTATTTAGCAGACGCTTTTATCCAAAGCGACTTACAAATGAGAAATACAAGCAAAGTAATATATCGAGCAGAGAGCAATACAAGTAGTATACAAGATCTTTAATTGAGTTCTAGAAGAAGCAAAGTGCACAGAGTAGAGGTGTAAGTGCAATTTTTTTCTTTTTTTTTTTTTGTTATGAGTTGGTTAGGTGTTGATGGAAGAGGTGGGTCTTTAGCTGTTTCTTGAAGATGGTGAGAGATTCTGCAGTCCAGATTGAGGTTGGAAGTTCATTCCACCACTGAGGAACAGTTAGTGTGAAGGTTCTGGAAAGGGTCCTTGAAGATTCATCCACAGAGTAAACCTGTATTATGGAAAATGTTTTAAATCAAGTTTAGAAAAGTTGTGGGAATCTTGGTGATGGTGACGTTGAAGTCAAGCGACCGTAGTGTAGTTCGTTTATAGCATACGGTTAGCTTTTTATTTCTGGCGATTGTATTTAGGTTTCAAACTTCATAAAAGATGTGTTTGTGAAAATTATATTGATGGACAAAACCTGTTAGTACTGTAAACTATTGTTGATCGCGGAGCTTTTTTTGTGATAATCCAAAAACCTATGGGAAAATCCTACTTGGTTTTTGTCGAGGTATGTGATGGTAACTTCCGTGTTCCGGTACAAAATGACATCAAACCTCTCTATTGGGTGATTTGGCTGCATCTCTCCTCCTATAAACTGTGATGTGCACTGTGGTGTATTGTGTACTGTGGTGTGTACTGTGGTGTGTGCTGTGCTCTGTGCAATGTATTGTGGTGTTTTGTGTAATGTGGTATGTATTGTAGTGTTTTGCATATTGTGGTGTGCTGTTGTGTATTGACACACCATTATACGTGATATCCTGACTGTGTGTGTGTGTGTGTGTGTGTGTGTGTGTGTGTGTGTGTGTGTGTATGTGTGTGTTAATTGGTTTGTGACACACCACAATATTCAACTACACCCAATATTGTTACAGTGTAGGTATGCAGTGACAAAGAGAGCGTAAGACATAAAGACTGAGACAGGTGTGTGTGCGCGTGTGTAATGTCCTTTGGGGAAATTCCTCTGCATCGTGACTAGTGTGTACAGGCCTACACACACATACATACACACACACACATTCCTGGATGTCTAGCATAGCGTGACGCTAGAATTTACCATGGAACAGAGTCTGTTTATTAATAAAGCATGAGCAAGTATTACAAAAACACACATGAAGTAGTGCATTAACATCACTTCCTGTATAACAGACCATGGAATACAGGTTTAGCTGCTAATCCTGACTAGCATGTGTGCTGTCACTCAGACGCCACATCTCATATAAACACGCAAATGTGTTTCATTTAACGGCTCTGCTGATTCGGCATAATCCTCATATTAGTCACTTCCTGTCTCACATGTGTGTTTGTGTGTGTGTGTGTGTGTGTGTGTGTTGCTGTAGTGTTCATGACGTAGCAGGAAAACATCAGAAGATGCGTGTCACCATTTCTTCTTAACCTGTTTTTGAGTGTTCACATTTCAGGAAAAAATTAGCATCTATGACATTTTATATTAGAATTAGCATAAAACCTTAGCATGAAAATATCTTGCATAAACTAGCACAAAACTTTCAGAATTAGAATATAACACTGGATTTATTATTGTGAACCTTTGCTATTTGTATGAGATGTTAGATTATAAATTAACGTGAACATTTCTTTGCACAACATTAGCATTCAACATGTCACATAAAACATTTGCACTGTTTGAGTTTAACACATTCCGTTATAAATTAGCATGCAGTTATTTTAGCATGCACTCTTTTGCTATGTTAAACCCAACATCATGATGATCTCAGATTAGAAATGCAGATTAGCATTAGAGCGTGTTAATAGCAACACTGACTCGAATACAGGGCGTGGTCAACACATGACTGATTCCAGCTGCACGGGTTTTAGCTAACTGTGTGTTATTAGCAATGACACACAAAATTATATAAATGAATCATATGACTATATGAGGAGACAAAACATCACTCCATCCTAAACACACACACACGCACACACACAGTAACTAGACTTTCTGTTTAACTGCTAATTAGTTATTGTGATATTAAGTTGTTACTGACACTGTGCGTGTGTGTGTGTGTGTGTGTTCTGTTCTCAGAACAGAAAGATTTCCAATTAAGTCACTTCGTTAGAACTGTAATGATTGTGTTCTGCTATTTTCTCCGAGTGCAGAAAAACAAACAGATATGTTAGCTCGTTAACTGCACATCACCTGAGCAGGTCAAGTGTGTGTGTGTGTGTGTGTGTGTGTGTGTGTGTGTGGTTTTACACTGTATCTCTTTGACCATGTCATTCTTACACACACAGACTTGTCCAAACAGGTGTGTGTACTTCAATGTGCTCTCCTTCAGTCTGCTTGCTGTCCCTCTCTACTACAGACAGACAGACAGACAGACAGACAGAGAGAGAGAGAGAGAGAGAGAGAGAGAGAGAGAGAGAGAGAGCAGTAAGCAGATGCAACTTCTAAATTAATCATATTGCAGTAGATTAGTTTCACACACACACACACACACACACACACACTGATAGAGCCTCACACAGAAACTAACACACCTTACACATAGAAATGCTCCCCTCTCTGTCTCTGTCTCTTTCTATCTGTCTCACTCTTTCTCACTGTCTCTGTCTCTCATTCTCTTTCTCTGTCTATCTGTCTTATTCTCTCTCACTCTCTGTCTCACTATGTCTCTCTCTGTCTGTCTCTCTCTCTGTCTCTCACTCACTCTCTCTGTCTTTCTCTCTTTCTGTCTGGCTTATTCTCTCTCACTCTGTCTCTGTCACACTCTTTTTGTCTCTCTCTCACTCTCTCACTCACTCTCTATCACACTGTCTCTCTCTCTCTCTCTCTCTCTCTCTCTGTCTTTCTTTCTCTCACACACGTTGAACAGTAAAACAGGAGAAAGTGATCCATTCTTCAGTCAGTACACATTGTAAACCGGAGGCCATAGGATTATTGATGTTGTTAGCTACATTAGCCTGGTAGCTTCGGTGCAAAGTTAAATGTGTCCTGGTGGATGGGCTGAGTGTGTAGACATGTGCAGGAGATAATGAGAACGCTGATTAATCACAGTAACCGGTCTGAACTCGTACACACTGATCACTCCACACTCGTCCTCATCTCAACTCTCCTCTCTGTGTGTGTGTGTGTGTGTGTGTGGAAATTTCTGGATCATCAGGAGCAACTTTCTCTTGCTAGTCAAATACTGTACACTACACAAGCTACATCACAGAGTGACCTCCAGCAACACAAGGCAGTGTGTCCACATAGTGATTATGTCAGAGATTTATAAAAACAAAGTCATACATTAAAAAAAAGAAATGATCCATACAGAATTGTAAGATTTTTAAAAAGATCATTTATTTATTTATTTTTTTAATTTATTTTTATTTTATTAGTTTTGACCCCTTCAGATTCGTCTGTATTATAAATGACACTTACACAGGTTGTGCCAGTCAATATTTTTATTTCAAAATATTCGGCAGTAAAAATACATTTTCAAAGTCTAAATTCATTAGATGTTTGCAGATTTTTAAAAAGAAAAACATTGGTACCTAGTACTTAGTAGAAGCAGCTTTTGCTGCAGTTCCAGCTCTAAGTGTGCTGAAGCAGTGCCACAGATTCACAATGCGATTCAGATCTGGACTTTGACTTGGTCATTGTACAACATTCACCGTTTTGTTTTTACATGCCCCTGTGTTACTTTGGCCTTGTGTTTGGGATCATTGCCTTGCTGAAAGGTTGAGTTTCTCTCAGGCTTTCATTTTAGCAGTCTGAAGCACTCTTCAATTTTGACAAGAAGCCCAGATTCTGATGATGAAAAGCAACCTCAGAACATGATGCTTCCACCACCATGTATCATTGTAGGGATGTGTTAATATATAATAATTATAATTATCAATTTGTATAGCGCTTTTTTACAATGGTACATTGTCTCAAAGCAGCTTTACAGAAATATCATTTTTACATTTACAA
>JAFFST010053827.1:198303-212828 GCA_022414735.1 Noturus placidus | reverse complement strand
GGGGGGGGGGGGGGGGTATACTGTACTACGACAGCAGTCACAGTGTGCCATAACGATCACCCCACACATTAATGGAAAGGAGAGGTTGATGTAGCCAATTATTAGGGGGCCATGATAGGAAAGTTTAAGCCAAAAGTGCTGTTTTACAGTATAGTGTCCCTATACTGGCGTATTAGGCCCCACACAGACCCCAGGGTGAGTGCCCCCTGTTGGCCTAATTAATACTGCTTCCAGCAGCAACCTTAGTTTTCCCCAGGAAGTCACCCATCCAGGTAGTGGCCAGGCTCAACACTGCTTAGTGTCAGTGAGAAACCAAGCAAGAACTGCAGGAAGATATAGCTCATCTTGGGCTCATAACACCAAAAAACACATCTTCACTTGGTCTATCTCATGCTTTCATAGGGCTCTTTTTGAGCAATGGTTTCTGTCCAGCCACACCTTCCATACTGTCTTCAGTTACACTTTCACTCTACTCTTAGCCACTGTACTCTGTAACTCCTCCAGAGTGACTGTTGGCTTCACCGTGACTTCCCTCCCCATCTCTGTCTGGGTTTTGTGATGAGTTTTGCAGTAGTGCTGGTTTAGGTAGTACTTGTAAAGGTAATGCTTGGATGGTGTGATGCAGCTTTCAACTACCTCACCATTCATCCAACTGTTCAACCTCTTGGATATCATTTTATATCCTATTCTTTATTTATTTATTTATTTTTTTTAAATAACAATTTTTATTGATTCTCATACACTTTTCAGAGTACAACAAAATATATCAATACAGAATCAACATTTTTTACCCCTATAACAGTTTACATATGATCAATTTACTTATAATTCATGTACATGTGATTTAATTACATATGATTCATTTTCATAAATCCATACAGAATCAAACTTTTAACCCCAGTAACACCCCCCCACATGATTTATATATGATTTATTTATATATGATTCATTTATATATGATTCATTTATATGTAATTTTACATGTGGTTCATTTACACATGATTCATTTTCACACACAGTCAGTTATGTCTTCATTAAGACAATATTTTTCATCTGGAGGCTCCAGACCCTGGGGAGTGAATATTTATGCAGGCAACATTTTCCAGTTTTTGATTTTCTTTGGCAAACTTGATGACTAATAATTAATTTTGACATTAAAAATGCACTGAAAGAGAACACGAGTCTGAAAAAAAATAAATACTGACAGAAATAATTTGTGCATTTATCATTTGTTATTTGGGGGTTGAATAATTTTTCAAGCCAATGCATTTATTTATTTATTTATTTATTTAAAGTACGTATTTATTTGTTTATCTGTCATCTATTTATATATTAATTCTCCCACGTTGTATTAACTATGTATAGAAACATAGTGGCTTTCTAGCTAACTAATTCAATTTAACAAATTAGCATAACGTCACACGAAACATTACAAAATGTTCATGATTTTGCTTTTGTAATTTAAATCAGTCACCATCACAGTTTTGCGTTTGTCACAAAATATAACAACCAATCAGGTTGTAATATGCAAATACAGTGCATGCAACAGTGGTATACCAAGGGAAAGGGAGCTGTGTCAGTTTACATGGAAGTTTTTCTAATTTGCATATTCATAGCATATGTATTATGTGATGAACACTTTTGGTTGTGATGCTTCTGTGTGTGTTCACCGTTTAATTATTGCTCTTTGTGAATCTTCCACGTGAATCTTCCATGTGAAGCTAATTAATATACGGTATGGGAAATTCCACTTTTTTCTTCAACAATTAACGTGTAAATTCTTTATTAAAGAAAAAGAGCTTCAGCGTGGATTACTGCAAGTCTCGGCGCACTTACTTGTGGAAAACATACAATCCTAATTAAAAAGAGTTCAAAGTGTTTTATGAATAAAAATTCGATCTAAACATGATCGTTACACTTCACCACTTGCAAACACACTTTATCATGAGAGAGAGATGTACAGACTGACAGCGAGAGGGAGAGATTCAGAGACTGACAGAGAGAGAGAGAGAGACAGAGAGAGAGATAGAGAGAGAGATTCAGAGACTGACAGAGAGAGAGAGAGAGAGAGAGAGAGACAGAGAGAGATAGAGAGATCTAGAGACTGACAGAGAGAGATAGAGAGATAGAGAGAGAGATCTAGAGACTGACAGAGAGAGAGACAGAGAGAGATAGAGAGAGATCTAGAGACTGACAGAGAGAGAGAGACAGAGAGAGACAGAGAGAGATAGAGAGATTCAGAGACTGACAGAGAGAGAGAGAGACAGAGAGAGATAGAGAGAGAGAGATCTAGAGACTGACAGAGAGAGAGAGAGAGAGACTCAGAGACTGACAGAGAGAGAGAGAAATAGAGAGAGAGATCTAGAGACTGATAGAGAGAGAGACAGAGAGAGATAGAGAGAGAGAGATCTAGAGACTGACAGAGAGAGAGAGAGATAGAGAGAGAGATTCAGAGACTGACAGAGAGAGAGAGAGACAGAGAGAGATAGAGAGAGAGATCTAGAGACTGACAGAGAGAGAGAGAGAGAGAGAGAGATAGAGAGAGAGATTCAGAGACTGACAGAGAGAGAGATAGAGAGAGAGAGATCTAGAGACTGACAGAGAGAGAGATCCAGAGACTGACAGAGAGAGATCCAGAGACTGACAGAGAGAGAGAGAGAGATCTAGAGACTGACAGAGAGAGATCCAGAGACTGACAGAGAGAGAGACAGCGAGAGATAGAGAGAGAGAGATCTAGAGACTGACAGAGAGAGATAGAGAGAGAGAGATCTAGAGACTGACAGAGAGAGAGAGAGATAGAGAGAGAGAGATCTAGAGACTGATAGAGAGAGAGACAGAGATCCCGAGACTGACAGAGAGAGAGACAGAGAGAGAGATAGAGAGAGGGAGATCTAGAGACTGACAGAGAGAGAGACAGAGAGAGAGATCCAGAGACTGACAGAGAGAGGGAGATGTTGTTTCTCCTTTTCATATCACTCATCTGTTTATCCTTCTTTCCTGTGTCTGTTTTTCTTCAATTAGCATTCATTAGCATCAGCGCGTGGTGTTTTTACTTCATTTCCACATCACTGTGACATGAGTACAGCTCACAGCAGACTCTCTCTCTCTCTCACACACACACACACACACACCCACACACACACACACACACACACTCAAACACGTTTACCTTCATGTTTCAATCATATAAACAATTTCAATCATATGTGGATCAGTGTGCAGGAGTGGACACAATAAATTAAAAATTAAATCACAGAATAAAGTAAAAGCAGGAAATAAAAACTAAAACATAAATAAAATATACTCTATATTTTATGTTTTTGAATTATTTATTCGTTTGTTTTATTTAAGTCGTTTGTTTAAGTCATTCATTTAATATTTATATATGTCTATACAATATAAATATACTTACATTTATTCAGCTGTTATTTTTATTTATTTATTTATTTAATATTTAAGTGATTCTTGGTGCTGTCCCGTCATCTACATGGCAGTCTTCACCTTCCTGTGTTCAGAGTTCATTAGCGAAATGTAGATAACTGGCTAACAGCTCCGTAACTTGAGGTATTAAATATAACTAGCCGGCTAGCGACATAAACCTGCGGCTAGCTTGGATCAGGTGACGAGAAATTCAGAGTTCTCACCACACTGCAGCTCTTTAGTTCCCCAGAAGGTTCCGGAACCTTCACACTGTTGTGTAACCTGTGTTAGCAATGATGCTAAGTGTAGTAACAGTGTCATTTTAAACACATCTGAGGTAAATTATCAATGTTCCAGATGTTTCTGTGTGGTTTTCACTCTCACTGTGTGTCTGTGTGTACAAAACACAAAAACAGCTATGTGCTAGCTTGCTAAATCATTAAGATCACGCATTCACTAGCTTATATGAAGTGCGTGCATTTCCCAGTTGCCTCGCGCAGTGTTGAATTAGCTCTGAACTTATGAACAGTGATGAACGTATATTCTGGAGTTTTATTTGAATACTGTATGAATGGTGTTAGCAACAGAGCTAAAATGTAACCATGGTAACGGCACCTGATGATCTACAAATTATTTTTGTTGTTGTTTTTACAGGTTGAGAATGGACGAGGCAGAGAAGTACCAGCAGAGACTGCAGGCGATAGCGGTGTGTACAGTAATCAGCCAATCACATGCTTGTATGACATCACTACTAGCGAGCTAACTACTTGTTACCTACATAGCCTAGGTTTTAGTAAGCTAACTAAACTCACACACACACACACACACACACACACACACGCAAAAAAAAAACATGGCAGGATATTATAATTTTGTGTGTGTGTGCAGGAGAAGCGCCGATTGCAGGAGGAACAGGATCGAGCAAAACGCCAAATGGAAGACGAGAAAATCCGACTGCAGCAACTGAAAGTGAGACACACACTCACACACACACTAATACACTAAAACACACTCTCGCGTTATGGGTGTGAGGTGTGATCAGACATGCCAGGTCATGCTGAAGGAAAAAGGCTGCAGTGACGAACCACACACACACACACACACATTTCTCTCCTGAGTCAAAGCCAAAAGGTTGCTTTCTTAGCATGACAAATATTAACATTTGCATTGCTACAGCGTGGGTACAGACATATTAGAAAAAAACTATCGAAATAAATCAGTGAAAAAAAAAAGAGAAGAGAGAAAAATACCCATACACATGTATACATAAACATAAATAAAAACATACACACACACACACACACACACAAATATATATATATATATATATTTCCCTCTCTCCCGCGCGCACACACACACACACACACCCATCCTGTATCTAGTGCATATAAAACCAAGTCTAGGGAATAATTTTTCTTTCCTGAACTGTGAAGTTGGCTTGGGGTGTGTGTGTGTGTGTGTGTGAGAGAAAAATGTGTGTGTGTACATTCCCATTGTTCCCACACCACAAAGGCGTTCCCTCTTCCGCAATAAACCCGACCTGCTTCAAGGCATAAGTGTTTGTGAAATGTGTGTAAGTGTGTATGAATTGTGTGTGTATGTGTGTGTGTGTGTGGAATTTCTCTTTGTTAAATGTTGCTGGACAAGTTGTGTACACAGGCTGCAAGGGAATACTTTTATGTGATCAAATAACACACACACACACACACACACACACACACACACACACACACACACACACACTTTCCTTTTCCTGTGTTATAGCTGTTTTGTGTGTGTGTGTGTGTGTGTGTTACAGAGGTGCCAAACATAAAACTGCATGCATTAAAACAATCTGTCACTAAACACATGGTTCTGATTGATTGAGAGCTAAAGGAGGATTTTGATTGGTCTACATATGAAGGAGGATTCTGACTGGTCAAGAACTGAAACAGGGTTCTAATTGGTTGACGGCGGTTTACAGATGGGCGGATCATGAATCTGTTTTACAGTTAGAGCAGGGATGTGATCGGTCAACAGTTGCAACAGCGTTTTGATTGGTTTACACATTTCATGTTTTATTTGATAACATTGGGCTCTCTCTCTGTCTTTCTCACTCTCTCCATCTGTCTCTCTCCATCTCTGTCTCTCTCCATCTCTCTGTAATGTTCAACTCTTAAGAGTACAGAGAGACTCTCGCAGACAGGCTGGATGTCATGGGAGGAAAAGTTATGTATACATTGTTTGTTAAGATTTTAAAGAAGGTAAACTAAGTGGTAGAGCTGACACTCCTTGGAGAGTTGATCTCGGGCTTGACAGTGAGATCAAACCTGCATGGAGAGTGCTATACAAATCACCATTGACAAAAAGGGTTTAGAGATTTACAGTGGAGAATCTTACATGGTATTGTGGCTGTCTATGCTTTTATCTCTGTTATTAATCCCAATGGAAGTGACAATTGTTTTCTTTTTGTTTACAGTGGGAAACAGATTATCACTGCTTTTTGGATTGTGACAGACTGTTCTTTTTTCAGCTGTTACAACGAATGTTTGGAGAAAAGTTTTTTATGCATTTGTTTATTCTTGGCTTTAGATATAATCAGAAATGGAGAGTGAAGTGTCAGTTATTTCATTTTGGATTAGGTCAGGCAAAAATGGCAGAAGAATAAAAAAAAAGTAGAAGAATCAAAATAGAAGAGTCCTTAGACTGTGATGTAAACACTGTTTTTGTTAGAATGATGAAAGCCAGATTGAAAATTAATTTTGACTTCTATAACACTACAAATGATGTAGAGGAGTTTACAAGCATATGGTGTTTCCATAATGTTTTATGTTCTGTTGTGGAGAATGTTTTTCTCTTTGGGACTGTGTTGAGTTAAATCATGTTTTTGCATTTAGTTTATTTACTTTTGAGTTTTGCAAATACAGAGTTATTTGGTTGTAGATAACTCTGTTTTGATTAAATAAAGAGGTATTCAAATCTCAAATCTCTCTCTTGCTCTCTCCATCTCGGTCTCTCTCTCCATCTCAATGTCGCATTCCTTCTCTCCCCATCTCTTTCTCTCTGTCGCTCCATCTCTGTATCTCTCTTTCACTCCATCTCTCTCTCTTTCACATTGTCTCTCTCTCTCTCTCCTCATCACTGTCTCTGTATCTCTCTCTCTCTGTCTGTTAGTCCATCTCTGTATTTCTCTCTCTCCTGTCTCTCCATCTCTCCATCTTTTTCTCTCTGTGTCTCCCTCTGTGCGTATGTGCAAGTGTTTGCTGAGTGAGTGAGTGGAGCGTGTGATGAGTCCGAGTGTGATTTCTTTCTAACTTGTGTGTCTGTGTGTGTATGTGTGTGTTTTTTCTGTGTTACTTGCTATAAAAGAGTAGTTTATTTTGTCAGAGAAAGTATTGGGGGTCTGTGCCTTGTGTCCTTTTTGCCAGGAAGCATAGCTTCTCCAGGTGTTGCGAATTGTGATAGTCTAAGTCGACACCATGGGATAAAAAATTTATGTAAATCCAGTGTAGAGGATAGTGTCTTAGTGGTTGGTAATGTGGTGGGTTACAACACCCTTGTTTTTGCATCTAGGATGAGCATATTTTTAAATTCAATCGAAAAAGCGAATGAGGTGGTTCATAATCAGTGATGTGCTTACACCTTTACTCCATCTTAGTAACCCTTCCCGAAAGGTTATTTTGTCGAATATTCCTCCTTTTGTTCCTGATGCATGTATTGCTAAAGAGTTGGTTCGCTTTGGTAAGATAGTCTCTCCCACTAGGACAACTGCTCTCGGCTGTAAATCACCCGTTCTGAAACATGTAGGGACTTTTTGGAGACAAGTCTGTATGATTTTGAAAAACAATGCTGAAGAGCCTAACATGTCCTTTAATGTTAAAGTCGAGGGATTTAACTACAGAGAGTATGCCCAATACTGATAAACTGAGAGTCTGAAGGACTCTCAGACCAAAGATTGAACAAAGATTGAACTCTTTGACCTGAATAGCAAGCGTCATGTCTGGAGGAAACCAGGCACCTCTCATCACCTGGCCAATTCCATCCCTACAGTGAAGCATGGTGGTGGAAGCATCATGCTGTGGGGATGTTTTTCAGCGGCAGGAACTGGGAGACTAGTCAGGATTGAGGGAAAGATGAATGCAACAATGTACAGAGACATCCTTGATGAAAACCTACTCCAGAATGCTCTGAACCTCAGACTGGGGCGAAGGTTCATCTTCCAACAGGACAACGACCCTAAGTACACAGCCAACAAAGGAGTGGCTACAGGATAACTCTGTGAATGTCCTTGAGTGGCCTAGCCAGAATACAGACTTGAACCCGATTGAACATCTCTGGAGAGATCTGAAAATGTCTGTGCACCGACGCTCCCCATCCAACCTGATAGAGCTTGAGAGGTCCTGCAAAGAAAAATGGGAGAAACTGCCCAAAAACAGGTGTGCTAAGCTTGTAGCATCATACTGAAAAAGACTTGAGGCTGTAATTGGTGCCAAAGGTGCTTCAACAAAGTATTGAACAAAGGCTGTGAATACTTATGTACATGTGCTTTTTGTTTTTTATTTTTAATAAATTTGCAAAGATTTCAAACAAACTTCTTTCACGTTGTCATTATGGGGTATTGTTTGTAGAATTTTGAGGAAAATAATGAATTTAATCCATTTTGGAATAATGCTGTAACATAACAAAATGTGGAAAAAGTGAAGCGCTCTGAATACTTTCCAGATGCACTGCATGTCTTCTAATAGCAGAGGTGTAGCTGTTTTATGTTCTAGGAAATCACTAACAATTTCTTGTGAAATAGAAGAAATAGTTAATGTGCGTTTTTAAAAAAAAGTTAAAGCCATGTTTGAAATTGCTATAATGACTAAAAAATTACAAAAAAATATTTATGCCCCTACAAAGGGGGCTGAAATAATAATAATAATGCAAAAAATACAAATAAAAATACAATTTGTGCTGTTATGAAAGACTAGGTGGAGATTTTAACTGTACAGAAAATGAAAAATTAGATTTTTGTGAGCCACATATTGCTTCAAAAAAAGCTCACACAATTAATAAGAATGTTTGAGTTATGTGATGTTTGGAGTAATATGCATCATAAGAACATACTTGGGCACATAGTAGAGAGAATCTTATTTCTATGCCAAGACTTGATAGGTTTTATGTGTTTAATTTTCAAGCAAATCTTGCTAAAGACTGCAATATAATTCCAGTCGGTTTTTCTCAGAACTGTTCAGTTATATGTAATATTTTAGTTTATTCTGTGAAGTTAAAGAGTGCTTATTGGCATTTTAATACATCACTTTTAAATGATGTTTGTTCTGGGACAATTTCAAGGAACAAAAATGGTTTTATACTTCCTTACAACAATAGTGGGATTGTGGCAAGGGCCATATTAAACAATTGTGTAAAGAATACAATCTTAATGTTACTAAGGAAATAGCAGAGTCAATGAAAGATTTTGAAAATGAAATAGTAGAACTTTTCTACATGTGATAGTGATTGTTTTGAATGGAGTAAATAAAAAAAAAGATTTGCTTGCAGACTTTTTGCTTGCAGCACAATGGGGGCTCATTCGTTCGCGTTTCCATCACACAAATGGATGCACCATCTACATTTTTTTTTCAATTTATAAAAAAAAAATGTTTAAAGTTGCGTTATTTACTCATTACGCTCTGTCAAATGAAAATATCTTACTGAGCCTAGTGAAATATACAAACATGCTGTTGATTACTACTCTGATTTATATAAATGTGAATTGTTTCAATGAGAAAATGAGGACTACCTTTTATGATCTTTCAAAGATTGATGAGGAGTCCAATAGTATGCTGGAACTGTCTCGGTCACAAAATGAATTATACATAGTTGTGATGAGTGTGGAAAATCTTCAACAATGTAGCATTGGCCAGAGATGTTCTAGAGGTTGCAAGGCTATCAGGTATTAATTGTGGTCTGATTTTGCTAGACCAAGAAAAAGCCTTTGACCGTGTAGAACACGGATACTTGAGAAATGCTTTAGAAGCTCTTTGTTTTAGTCGGAGCTTTATAAGCATGATTGAGGCCATTTATCGAAACATTGAGAGTGTGCTCAAAGTCAATGGTGGTTTGAGTGCTCCTTTTTGTACTAGTACAGAGGGGAGTTAGACAGGGATGTGCTATGTCAGGAATGTTATACTCCCTGGCCATTGAACCTCTGCTTCATAAATTAAGAACTGAGTTAAGTGGGATTACTATACCAGTGGTTCACAAACTTTTCCAGGGCGAGGCCCCCCAAATGGCATTAACATTTGACCGAGGCCCCCCTTTTACAAGATGTCTTTAAAACACATTAAAAATACAGACTTCTGAATATATCCCCCTTTTAATTAATAATTACATCTTACATATTTACATTACTTTAGGAATTGATTGTGTGTGTGTGTGTGTGTGTGTGGTTGTCTGAGTGTGGGAATTTATTTTCACACCAAATTGTTGAGGCCCCCCAAATTGTTGAGGTACATCTCTTTTTTTGGGTGCTTGAGGAACCTATGTTTGTTGGGGGTTGCTTTGATGTGTCAAGAGATGACATTCCAGGGTTAAAAGACTTGCTTCTGTCAAAGAAATGACTACAATTGAAAGATATTGTTGACAAAGCAGGACCTGGACTGAAAATACTTAGAAACTGGGGATAAGATCAGTGAGACTTCCTAGATAATTTCTAGACAAACTGGATGGGGGTTTTAAACCCCAAAGAAAAAGCTGTACTCGGGAAATACATTATGGGTGATATTTCCCCTGATGCTAATGACTTTTTCCCCAGACATGAGAATTATATCTGATCTTTAAAAATCCATTTATAATAGTCCACTGTTGTGTTTGAATAAAAATGAAAATGTTGATTTTTGGACAGTTAAAGGAAAGGTGCTATACAGATGCATTGTGAAGATAATTAATAAACATATGTTAAAAGAACTGACACAGTGTGAAGAGACAAATTTGGAATGGTTGAGGAAATTAAACCAGAGTGGAGAGTACTATACAAACCGCCATTATCTAAAAGGGCAGGTGATCTTCAGTGGAGAATTTTGCATGGTACCATAGCTGTGAATGCTTTTGTGATGAAAATTAATCCCACTACAAATGTTAATTGTCCTTTCTGTTGAGAGAGAGACACAATATTACATTGTTTTATGAATTGTGACAGACTTTCTCCACTCTTTGATCTCTTAGAGTTCTTCATTAAGGATTTATTTATTTGTTTACAAAGCATTGTTTATACTGGGTTTTAAGCATAGTAGACTACAGAAATATAAGTGTCAATTAATTAACTTTATTGTTGGTCAAGCCAAACTTTTTTCTGTATTTACATTTCCAGAAGAAGTAGACTAGGACAGACAAATTAACAGCACATGAATCCGCTTTTAAGAATATGTTCAAATCAAGAATTCTTGTTGATGTCAATTATTACAAACTGATGAATGCAATCAATGTTTTTAAGATTAAATAGTGTGATCTCTGTATTTGTTCTGCACTTAATGATGAGGTTTTTTTTGTACGTGAATTAAAGGTAGTCAAAGTTATGTAGTGTGTTTTAACTGTTTTTAATAAAGTTTTTGTAAACAAAAAAAACTCTCTCTTTATGTTTTAGAGGAAGTCTCTGAGGGATCAGTGGTTGATGGAGGGACCTCCACTTTCTCCAGACAGTGCAGGACCTCGATCTCCTCTCTGGGTTCCACAAGCTCAGCGGATTGAAGCACACATCGACAAGTAAGTTCTACACATGTCTCATTCTTACCTTCTGTGATCTAAACCTGTAGTCTAAGTCCTAAAGCCAAACCGTACACCCTAAACCTGTCTTTACGCCCATCTCTAGGCTCAGAGCCTCAGAAGCTCTGCCCACATGACCACAGTGTTTTCTTTTCTACACTTGTTTGGTCACAAGCATCAGAATTGTGAACATCATAATCTGATTGGCTCTCAGCATGTTAAATGTTTTTTAAAACTTGTAGTATCAAATAAATAAGAAAAGACTGCATGCATGTTGATGAGTTTTACAAAAGGAGTCTGTGATTGTGTAACACATAGCAACAACAAACAAGGACAATGCATGATCAAGAGTCAAGGAACCTGCAAGCAAAGAATACCAGCAAACAGGAAAACAGTCCTCTGCACTAAGCACAGTACAGGTGCACACAATAGGGCAACAACCAATGACGGGACAGGAGTGGAGACAAGACTAGAACAGATACATAAGAGAAGGAATTTGTGACAGATTGCTTGTTTGCAGTGTCAATCAACAGGCCTATTGCTGTTATAGAAGGCAGGTCTTAGCCACGTTTAGTGATGAAACTCTCCCAAGTCTGTATCAGGAAGCTACAGGTCTGACTCTAAACACTGCGTACTAAACTTTAGACTCTAGACTTAAACTCTAAACCCAAACCTCACACTTCTCTCGTTCTGAAGGGATTCTGTACATTTAAATGTGGGTTGTGTGTGAAATTTGTGTCCGTGCATGTGTGTGTGAGTGTGTAAGTAAGTGTGTGTGTCAGATTGCAGAGCGAGATCGTAGAAAAAACACACAAGCATAAGGAAGATGGCTCTACTTCAGCCCAGTCACACACAGATCACCATGGCAATGGCGAGGTGAGAGCCAGTTGCGCACACACACACACACCCACACACACACACCCACACACACACACACACACACACCCACACACCCTGTGCACTGGATCATGAAACACACACCTCTCTGTACACACACAATGTCACTGTATCTCCTCTGGCACAGAGCTCCCGGTGCAGTGCATTGTGGGTAATTCTGCTCCCCCTGCTGTCAGCACTGTGGAACTGTAACAGATGAGTAATAATAAAAATAATAATAATAATAATAATAATAATATGATAATAATAATAAGGAATGGCTAGTTTTCATTAATCACCAGTTTAAGTGTTGAGATTAAAATCAGAAGCCTGAGTTTCGCAGCATGTTAATAAAGAACGTTTAACATTTTTACTGAGCTCCATCACACCACTAATAACTGCTCTACCATGCTGTAGTAGGACAGTTATATTTATATGCGAGTGTAAACACATGGTGTTGTGCTGTTACAGATAATCAGTGCAGAGGTGTGATGAAGTGGAGTTACTTACTATATTACCCTGAAGCTGATTATTTTTAGCACGTCTCCGAGTGTTTTATTCCTCTTACACCACAAAAATAAATCACAAAAATACCCTGCTCTCATGGATGTCAAATAATTGCAAACAAAACACAGGTTTATCAAAAAAAAAATCTTTGTTAAATATAGGTGTGCAAAAATTATTGAGGATTATTATTATTATTATTCTCATTCATATGAGAAAAATATATTTGAAGAATATTCCCATTGATATTTAAAAATTTCTTTAGTACACCTGGGTGACTAGGAACAGGAAATTGTTTAACCTTGACTTCCTGTTTCACAGGGGCTTAAATATGAGGTAATACATAGGCCAAATTCCCCTAGGCATTCATAATAATGGGCAAGACCAAGGAATATAACTGTGATTTGCGGCAAAAGGTTGTTGAGCTTCACAAAATGGGAAGTGGCTATAAGAAAATAGCACATGCATTGAAAATGTCCATTTCCACAATCAGGGTAATAATTAAGAAGTTCCAGTCAACAGGAAATGTTATGAATCAACCTGGAATTGGACGCATGTGCATATTGTCTCAATGCATTGTAAAGAGGATGGTTCGAGTGGCCAAAGAAAAGGATCACAGTTGGAGAATTGCAGAAATTAGTTGCATCTTGGTGTCAGAAAATCTCCAAAAATACAATCTGAAGTCACCTACATCAATATAAGTTGTTTGGAAGGGTTTCAAGAAAAAAAGTCTCTACTCTCATCCAAAAACAAACTCAAGTGGGATCGGGTTCTATGGTCGGATGAAACCAAAATAGAGCTTTTTGGCAGTAAACACCAGAGGTGGTTTTAGTGCACACAGAGCCATATGGAAAAGTATCTCATGCCCACGGTTAAATACGGTGTTAAGTATTCTGTCAGAAGACCTGGACATTTTGTTAGGGTACATGGCATCATGGACTCAAATATCAACAGATATTAAATGAACACCTGACCGCCTCTGCCAGAAAGCTTAAAATGGGCCGTGGTTGGATCTTCCAGCAGGACAATGTTCCAAAACATCTAAATCAACACAAAAATGGTTTACTGACCACAAAATCAAGGTCGACATGGCCATCCCAGTCGCCCGACCTGAACCCCATAGGAACTGTGGGGTGAACTGAAGAGGAGAGTCCACCAGCATGGACCTTGAAATATGAAGGATCTAGAGAGATTCTGTATGGAGGAATTGTCTCAGATCCCTTGCCATGTATTGCCCAACCTCATTAAGCATTATAGAAGAAGACTCAGAACTGTTATCTTGGCAAAGGAAGGTATCACAAAATATTGACTAAAAGGGTGCCAATAATTCTTGCACACCTATATTTAACAAAGATTTTTTGTAATAAATCTGTGTTGTGTTATATATACAGTGCCTTGCGAAAGTATTCGACCCCCTTGAACTGTTCGACCTTTTGCCACATTTCAGGCCTCAAACATAAAGATATAAAACTGTAATTTTTTGTGAAGAATCAACAACAGGTGGGACACAATCATGAAGTGGAACCAAATTTATTGGATCTTTCAAACTTTTTCAACAAATAAAAAACTGAAAAATTGGGCGTGCAAAATTATTCAGCCCCCTTAAGTTAATACTTTGTAGCGCCACCTTTTGCTGCGATTACAGCTGTAAGTCGCTTGGGGTATGTCTCTATCAGATTTGCACATCGAGAGACTGAAATTTTTGCCCATTCCTCCTTGCAAAACAGCTCGAGCTCAGTGAGGTTGGATGGAGAGCGTTTGTGAACAGTAGTTTTCAGTTCTTTTCATAGATTCTCGATTGGATTCAGGTCTGGACTTTGCCTTGGCCATTCTAACACATGGATATGTTTATTTGTGAACCATTCCATTGTAGATTTTGCTTTATGTTTTGGATCATTGTCTTGTTGGAAGACAAATCTCCGTCCCAGTCTCATGTCTTTTGCAGACTCCATCAGGTTTTCTTCCAGAATGGTCCTGTATTTGGCTCCATCCATCTTCCC
>JAFFST010053827.1:133288-177568 GCA_022414735.1 Noturus placidus | reverse complement strand
TGATGACGTAATATATGGACGACCCCTTCGGCCGAACATCGAAAGTGCTTTTTTTTAGGTATTTTTGGCCATGTAATTTTGGTTGCCGAACATTCGGTGAAACCATAATTCAGTTTCACCCTTACCTCTCAGGACGCGCCCGCTCAGCAATCAGTTTCACCATTACCGATCGGACACGACCACTGGATGCTTTGTTACGTCTACGCTGCTCAGGACACGCCCACTCAGCACTCCCTCAGTTTCTCCCTCAGAGCTTTGAAGTAAAATGTGAGGCAGTGAAAGCAGCCCTGCCCAGGCTTAACCCTCACATTCAGACCTTTTATTTACATAAAAAGGAGAAAGAAAAATCCTTTAAAGTCATAACAGGTGAGTCATGACTGTACACAAATGACGTTTATTTGGCTATTTTAGGACAAAAATGGTTTAAAATAAAATCAATTCAGTGTTCAGTATTAACACCAGTTTTTACACCATGTAGGTAATTTAACTAGTTGCAGTGGTTATTATAATACAAACTAATACTAAACCAGATCACCTAAAGCCAAAGATCAAATAATGAGGATCAATTTAACCAGATTACCTAAACTTGATTAACAACATCCGACTAATTTAGCCAAACCAGATGAACTAAACCTCCTGATGTTGTGAAGACACTTGACAAAAATGTTCAATGTTATTTCTCATTAATGTGATTAAGATTAGCCTCAGGAGCATCTCTACACCTTTCTTCTCATAAAATACTGTCACCTGAGCAGATAAAGACGTGGAACAGCCCATGAAGTTTTGACTAAAGGGTGTTATTGAGGGGGTCTGAACTCCTGAATTAACACATTAACCCTCCATGTACTCCACAGACCACTAATAGGAAATTAAAGAAGAAGGTTGGGCATGTTCTTAAAACACACACACACACACACACACACACACACAAAATAACTTTCATTGCCAATACCAAAATATCATTTTGTTACTCAATCCCCCCTATAATGGACCACACCATTTCTTTATTATTTACTTACACATGCTTTAACCTGAAATGTGATGAAATGATAATGAGAAACGAAGGAGAGCAGTGACGATCTAATATAGTGTCTAATACACTCTGGTTAGAGAAAACCAAAAAGCTATATTGGAATACAGCCAGGGGACAAAGACACAGCCAGACGGAAGTGTTATTTGCATTCAGCTATAAATGGGATGAACAGTGAGTTATTTTGCACTTCTCACTGAGCCTGTTGGAGTACATTCTGTACTGAACATCTACAGAGTTATAAATGTTCATAAGACCTCAAACATTTAGCGATCAATAAAACTGTACAGAGTTAAACAAGCAGCATTGCTTGCACTGATCAACTGATGATAACGATGTAGTTAACATGATTCAATGTGCTTTTATTGCTCAACTCTCTAGCAACAGTATGTCTGTACTTCCTTCTGCAATCTCTGTGTGTGTATGTGTGTGTGTGTATTCATCTATAAAATATCATTAATAAAGCATTAATTTATTTTCAAAAGACATTTTATGAAAAAAATAATAAGAACCTTAAATACAAAATACAAATTGTGCAAATGTGTGTGAGAGAGAGAGAGAGAGAGAGAGAGAGAGCGAGAGAGAATACAGGAATGAAGGCAAAAAAGAATGAATGAGGCGTGTGAGAAATGGAATATTATAAAAAATAATGAGATGAAAGAGGAGAAAGAGAGCACCATGGGTAAATGAGATAAAGTAGAAGGATAAGAGTGAAGAATGTAATTAAATGAAAACATGAAGAATAAAAAGGAAAATCTGAGAAATCAGTGTTTGTAAAACCCCGTTTTGCATTTGTGTCAGAAAGAAACTGAAGTAACTACATGCAAACCAAAACCTAGCCATGTCATCTGCATGCTCCGCCCACTTAGGTGTGCGGCGCTCTCACGCTGCACTGTCGCGCAGAGAGAGAGAGAGAGAGAGAGAGAGAGAGAGAGAGCGAGAGCGAGAGAGAGAGAGAGAGAGTCAGTAGCCATGTGGGCGGGTGAATGTGCTGATTGGAGATTCGTAGATGGGCTCCGACACTGAAGCTAATCCCTCCTCCTGCAAATCAGGACATTAACAAATGCTCGTTAATTACACTGGTTACAATTCATAACAACATTTATCTATCATTAATGGATTTTTAAGGCCCAGAACAGAATTTATATTAACTTGACTAAGAATATTACTACAGACAAACGTGGTTTAATGTAATAGGGGGAGAGCTGAAGGATTCTGGGAACAGGGTGTAGGGAGTAATGGGTAGGGAGTAGGGAAAAGAGTGTAGGGTGTAGGGAGAAGGGAGTAGTGTGTAGGGAGTAGGGAAAAGACTGTAGGGTGCAGGGAGTAGTGTATAGGGAGTAGGGAAAAATTGTGTAGGGTGTAGTGTGTAGGGAGTACGGAAAAGAGTGTAGAATGTAGGGTGTAGGGAGTAGGGAAAAGAGTTTAGGGTGTAGGCAGAAGGGAGTACTGTATAGAGAGTAGTGTGTAGGGAGTAGGGAAAAGAGTGTAGGGTGTAGGGAGTAGTGTGTAGGGAGTAGGGAAAAGAGTGTAGGGAGTAGTGTGTAGGGAGTACAGAAAAGAGTGTAGAATGTAGGGTGTAGGGAGTAGTGTGTAGGGAGTAGGGAAAAGAGTTTAGGGTGTAGGGAGAAGGGAGTAGTGTGTAGGGAGTAGGGAGTAGGGAGAAGGGAGTAGTGTGTAGGGAGTAGAGAAAAAGAGTTTAGGGTGTAGGGAGAAGGGAGTAGTGTGTAGGGAGTAGGGAGAAAGGAGTAGTGTGTAGGGAGTAGTCTGTAGAATATTACTACAGACAAACGTGGTTTAATGTAATAGGGGGAGAGCTGAAGGATTCTGGGAACAGGGTGTAGGGAGTAATGGGTAGGGAGTAGGGAAAAGAGTGTAGGGTGTAGGGAGAAGGGAGTAGTGTGTAGGGAGTAGGGAAAAGACTGTAGGGTGCAGGGAGTAGTGTGTAGGGAGTAGGGAAAAATTGTGTAGGGTGTAGTGTGTAGGGAGTACGGAAAAGAGTGTAGAATGTAGGGTGTAGGGAGTAGGGAAAAGAGTTTAGGGTGTAGGCAGAAGGGAGTAGTGTGTAGGGAGTAGGGAGAAGGGAGTACTGTATAGAGAGTAGTGTGTAGGGAGTAGGGAAAAGAGTGTAGGGTGTAGGGAGTAGTGTGTAGGGAGTAGGGAAAAGAGTGTAGGGAGTAGTGTGTAGGGAGTACGGAAAAGAGTGTAGAATGTAGGGTGTAGGGAGTAGTGTGTAGGGAGTAGGGAAAAGAGTTTAGGGTGTAGGGAGAAGGGAGTAGTGTGTAGGGAGTAGGGAGTAGGGAGAAGGGAGTAGTGTGTAGGGAGTAGAGAAAAGAGTTTAGGGTGTAGGGAGAAGGGAGTAGTGTGTAGGGAGTAGGGAGAAAGGAGTAGTGTGTAGGGAGTAGTGTGTAGGGAGTAGTGAAAAGAGTGTAGGGAGAAGGGAGTAGTGTGTTGGGAGTACGAAAAAGAGTGTAGGATGTAGGGAGTAGTGTGTAGGGAGTACGGAAAAGAGTTTAGTGTGTAGGGAGTAGTGTGTAGGGAGTAGGGAAAAGAGTGTAAGGAGAAGGGTGTAGGGAGTAGACTAATAAGGTTTTTCCTGGACGCAAGCGAGTTTGGTTACAGTGTAGCTACACATTCTCTGTGTTCTAAGAGAGAATAAGGGCAGACAGAAGGAGGGACCCATACAAAGGGCAGTAGTGAATTGTAGAGGTTTAGATAAGGATGATGCTGAAGGTTACCTTGGAGCCAGTTCTGACTCTCTGTAGTGTGAGATCTGAGAAACAAAAAACACAAAATCACACAACATCCAAAAATGAGGACCAACAACAACACAGACACTGTGTAGGTAGTCAGCATGTTTAGGCAGCATGTTTAGGCAGCATGTTTAGGCAGCATGTTTAGGCAGCATGTTTAGGCAGCATTAATGAACTCCTGAGATTCAGAACACAGCTGCTCTACAGAGATGTTCATTCTAGTCTTCATCTCATCTTCTTCATGCTGCAGACCGTCCCATAATTCAGAGTGTCCTGTGTGTAACTTCATTAACACTCAGTTTAGTCAATTTAGTGGATTTGTATTAATAAATTACTCAATACATTTATATTTACACTTTTATCAAGAAATGGATGTTAATTTCCTTTGCTGGGTGTCCAAATGAACTTGTGCATTTCCCCTTTATTAATTTAGTATCTCACACCCAATCATGATTCCTGTTGAGGAACCAAATGAGTGCTGAGCACAAGTGGCTGTAATCTAGATTAACAGGAAATGATGTAAATGTAAAAATAATTAAACAGTCACTCACCGACAATGTGGTCTCTGGAGTGGACCTGCTGCCAGAACTGCTCCTGTTCCCTGAGTACCATTAAACACTTGCTGTCAACATGTGTGATCTAAATCTCTTGCTCTGCTCTACTCACTAGTTCACTACAGTACTATTTATCTGCTCGGCTACATCACTACTGCAAAGCATTGTGTGATATATTACCTTTGTCTCTTTTTATTGGCTGCTGTTTTAGCTGTAAAACAAAAAGATGAGATTAGAGTTAGCCAGTGGAGTTAGGAGCAGATAACAGCGCCCCCTACAGAACAGTGTGGACACACACCATATTTACGAATCCCAAAGGCCAGGACTATGAGCACCATCAGGAAGAGTAGTGCAGCTGAGACGGAACCACACACCAACGGCAGGTCCATTGAACCTGCACAGAATATATCAGAGATGCACATCAAATACATCAGAGCGAGAACACCAGAAGGAGACAGGATAAATACCAACTAGAGAGAACAGACAACAAGGAGACAGAAGAGACACATCACAGATGGAGAGAACAGACAGGCATAAAAGCGACATGGTAGAGGGAGAACAGAAAGACATGAGAGAGAAGCAGTGAGAGAAGGACTTGAGTAAGATATACCAGAAAGATATTTTTCGAGACACGATGTAAAGAATGTCTCGAGTCATGTTATTTTGAATAAATTGTAAAATATTGTTTAATGAAAGCAGAGAGACAAGAAGGAGACACCATGATTAGAGAGGAAGAGAGAGAGAAAGAGAGAGAGAGACCCGCAGGAGAGACAGAGAGAGAGAGAGACACACACATATTAAAGAAATGAGACACCAAAGCCAAAAGGAGATGAGCAAGTCACCATAAGGAAGAAACAAAATAGAAACACATCATAGAGACCAGGATACTTGAAAATTATTTCTGCTTTGATAAGTGTGTGTGTGTGTGTGTGTGTGTGTGTGTGTGTGTGTGTGTGTGTGTGTGTGTTTGTTTGTTACCTGTGTGTGGAGGATGGTTATCTGTAGAAGATGAGCTGCAGGAAAGAGATCCTGAAAAACATCAACATAAAATGTAAATAACACACACACACACACACACACACACACACACACACACACACACACACACACACCTGTAACACATGGCAGTAGGATGAGGGAGCTGAGTTCAGAATGTATCCAGTTTTTACCCAGCTGCACACTGTACTGACATTGGTACCCGCTCTTTTCCCCGTGCTGCCCGGATGCAGTGAATTGCACGGTGTGTTCAATCTTGGGGGCGTGTTGTGTTGCTAATGGTGATGAGGAGCCCTGTTGGAACAGGGAGAAATGAGCACCAGGGTAGGAGGGCGACCCGGTGCACACTAGCGCCCCCTCTGCCCGCTGAGATAACCGCGGGGCTGGTAGCACAACTGTGGAGAGACACATCAGAAAGAAACACTTCAGAAAGATACATCAGAGAGAGACACATCAGAGAAAGACACATCAGAGAAAGACACATCAGAGAGATACATCAGAGACAGACATGCATCAGAAGGAGGCACTTCAGAGAGAGACACACATCAGACAGAGGCACGAGTGAGAGAGAGACACACATCAGAGAGAGGCACTTCAGAAAGATACATCAGAGAAAGAGACATGCTTGAGAGACACAGTGGGGGGACATGAAATACATTAAAGAGAGATATTTGTTTTTTAAATTAATTTAACAGAGAAATTCTGTTTGATTATGATGAGATTAAGCAGTAAAAAAGGTGGTTCAATAAAAAGAAGTGATTAACCTTTTACATTAACATTGACAGGTGTGCTGAGGGCGGACTTTTGAACTCCCTCTGTTAGGTTCAACATGTAGAAGCAGGTGTACATGCCACTATCAGCCACGCCCACTGGCCCCACCCTGAACTGAGGATTCTTGGAATGGCTCATGTGATATTGATTCTGGAGGACAAATGACACAGGAGCAGGGGTGGGCGGGGCCTGACAGTGGAACTCCACCACCTGACCAGGCCGGACATACCCATCTGGGGGTGTGACCGAGAGTTGAGGAGGAGCTGGTGGTGTGGTCGGGCCTGTAGGTGTGTGAAGGAGAAGATAAATAAGAAAAACATCTGTGTCTGTCTGTCTCTTTGTCCATCCATCGATCAATTCCTACTTTGTTATGGCTCCCTTAAAAGTGCAAGATTTAACAACACAGTGCAGTTCTGTTCCTAGAGAACTAGAAAATACAGGAATGAAGAAATACAAATCAAAAGGCACAGAAAGCATGAAATCTGTGAAAACAGGAAACATTAACCTTAAAAGGAAAGTGGAAGATAAAAGGTTCAGTGGACAGAGTCACGAAATATCTGACAGCAAAATAGTGCAGTGATTGGACCCTGAAGATTAACACTTATTGTTTGTAAAGCAATGAAGAGAGAGAAAGTAGATGGCTGTCAAGAGAGAGAGAGAGAGTGTGTGTGTGTGTGTGTGTGTGTGTGTGCGCGAGAGAGAGAGTGAAAAGTTTACTGTGAACACTCTTCCCTCTCTGTTCCCTTGTTAACACTTTTCCGCTTCCTCTTTGTTCCTTTGTTAACTCTTCCACCACTGCACAAAACTAGTTACAACCAGGTACAGACAGATAAAGCCTCTGACCATGTCTGCATGAATCCATTAGCTATGATTTCCTGATTACCATATATGGAGTTGTTCCTCTCTTAAATTCATAGGCGTCCTGTTTTATGCAAATATGCCTGTCCACCTAGCCAATCAATAGTTAACCCATTCTCTCTGATGTGTCGAGCATGATATACAGTGCATCCGGAAAGTATTCACAGTATTCATTTTTTCCACATTTTGTTGTTACAGCTTTATTCCAAAATGCATTAAATTCAATATTTTCTTCAGAATTCTACAAACAATACCCCATAATGACAACGTGAAAGAAGTTTGTTTCACATCTTTGCAAATTTATTAAAAATAAAAAACAAAAAAAATCACATAAACATAAGTATTCACAGCCTTTACTCAGTACTTTGTTGAAGCTTCTTTGGCACCAATACAGCCTCAAGTCTTTTTGAGAATGATGCTACAAGCTTGGCACACTTATTTTTGGGCAGTTTCTCCCATTCTTCTTTGCAGGACCTCTCAAGCTTCATTGCACCTGAGCTCCATTTTGTGTGTCATGGCAAAGGGTGTGAATACTTATGTACATGTGCTTTTTTTTGTTTTTTATTTTTTAATAAATTTGCAAAGATTTCAAACAAACTTCTTTCACATTGTCATTATGGGGTATTGTTTGCAGAATTTTGAGGAAAATAATGAATTTAATCCATTTTGGAAAAAGGCTGTAACATAACAAAATGTGGAAAAAAGTGACGCGCTGTGAATACTTTCCGGATGCACTGTATACTCTGTCTTTCTTTGAATAAATTAAAGATCCTGCTTGGTGCAGGTAGTGTGTAGCGGGGTGAAGGCATCATCTTTTGTGTGCACTTTCGCTTTCTCTCTTCTTAAGTATTGCAACCAGAACATTACAATTCTTAACAGAGAGAGATACGGTAAATCACTGGGCGGTGCAGATTTAGGGTCTATGGTGTGGTATGTGGCAGGAAATAGTAAACCATCTCCTCAGCTCCTCCCTTAACCGTCACAAATCTCTGAAGACTACATTTGAGTGAGAAAGGAGCTGAGGTGTGAAATATTCAGCACAGAGACACACAGAAACAGGAGGGAGTTAACAGATGTTGAATTAATGTAAAGTTGAATTAATTAAACCAGAGACAGCAGAGAAAAGAGAAAAAAACTAAAAACAGACGACAAAATTCATCCACAAAATAAAGAAAAATATCATAATCATGATTACACTGTAAAGTAGTAATGCATCATAAATCACATCTGTTTACATCTGTTTACCTGATTCTTTAATTGTATGTAAATAATGTGAATTAAATTTGGTGTATGCCAAACTGGTGTGTGTGTGTGTGTGTGTGTGTGTGTGTGTGTGTGTTCAGTTGATATGCTGGAAACATTTTTCACATTGTTCACCTGTGTAACAGGTGATGTGTGAGACAGGAGGGAAACAGGTTTACTTGGTGTGGCTTACTTGGTGAAGTGAGACAGGTAGAGGGGCTGAACATGCTGTGGTCGTATTGAGACAGGTGTAAGCCAGTTATATGACATACATGGTGGAGGAGTGAGACAGGTATAGAGGCCGAACATGCCTTGGTCGTAGTGAGAAAGGTGTAAGACGTACGTGGTGGAGGAGTGAGGCTGGTGTACATGCTGAACCCGCTGCGGTCGTAGCGGCAGCAGTAGATATCCTCAGGCCCTGCAGTGCTGGTGTTGAGCTGAAAGTCGGCGTATAAGCGCGCCGTGTCGAACTGCACTGAAAGTTTGAGTGTGCGCACTTGGAAGAGCTCAAACACTCGGCCACTGTGACCCTGGGGGGCTTGACACCGTAACACCACGCCTGAGGACACGCCTGAGGACACTTGCACCAGCTGTGGATAGGGAGGATTCTCCTGATCCAAAGCTCCGCCTGCTGCTTCATGAGAGACAATAATAATTCTGTTATAATTCTACAATAGATCAGTAAGCTGTTCTCATGGACACCTGTCTCATGCCTTTTACTGCGGCCTGATGTCCAGTTCAGAGGACTACTGATAAAACTGCAAACTATTCTTCAGTAAACTTTTCTTCAACTGAGTGCATCACTTGACTCCTGGACTTCACTGATCATATTTGGTCTAATCTGGGTCTTTAAATTCCCCTAATATATACATATATTATGTAAGAAACACTTTCCAGACAAAAACACAAAGGCTTCTGGGTTTGCTACAAAAATAAAAAGCGAGTGCAACAGTCTACAGAAGAACTGTGCCTGGTTCTGCAAGATGCTCAAAAAAACTTACAGCTCCGTATAAAACTGTACTAATTGTACCAGAGGATACTTTTTTCATTTAATTTTTTTTGTCACACTAAATATTGACATTGTTTCATGTACTAATGTTTACTACTCTTTACTGTATTTTTTAAATGTATTTAAATTTTTTTTAATTATTTTGAAGGCATCTTTGCTCTACAGCATTTCTTTGCATGTGCCTAACACACACACACACACACACACACACACACATATATTGAATTTCCCCTTGGGGATCAATAAAGTATCTATCTATCTATATATATATACTCCAGATGGTGTTTAATATAAGCCAACACATACATAATGATAATTAAAAACTGATGAATTATATTAAATTAAATTAGCATAATGATTAAATCCAGATACATTGTCTTATAATATCATCAAGATACATCATCTTATAATATCCTGTTCCAACACATGTGCAGGTTGGATTCACTCAACAAAGAGATTTTAAAGTTATATGTGGGAAATAGTCTGTAAATAAAAAACTGAACATCTGAGCTCACACTCAATAAAACTTCAGAACCAGAAGCTGCACTCACTACAGAAATTCAACAATATACACCAAACACACACCACTCTGAATTTACACAGGGTTAGAACAAAGGAAGGAAAAGAGAAACATGTATATCTATAAAGTAGATTAAATCTGTCTCACTCACCGCAGATTTGGAGAAAATGAGCAGAAAAAATAAGAAGTGATGTGAAGAAAAATCCACACAATGACATTCTTAAAGACTGAACAAGTGACACTGCAACGGTTATGTGAAACGTGTGTGTGCTTGTGTGTGTGTAAGGAGACGGTACACAGATGATGTTAAGACCTCCTTCAGTGAACAAACTTCCTCTGGTGAAGAAAAACGATAATGTCATAACCACTTCCTCTAAGAGTATTGCTTCATGGGAACGTCCAGCTGATCCTCAGTGAGGAAGAGTTTAGTCTTAAAAACACATCTGTTATTCTCTTTGTTCTTCCAGATTACAATACATTATCTACAGTATAACACTCAGACTGACACTCATATCGTTTATTCCCATTCGCAGTCCACACGGTTCTGTTAGTTCAGTTACAGACTACATCAGTGCTGGTGCTTTAATGAGAATAAACACCACATCTGCTGTCTTTGTACTGATAGATGGAAATCACATGTTGAGAGGCACATAGAGAAACTGGACAGGAAGTTGGTGCACTGTTGGGGAAAGGAAGTTACCTCACATTTTAAAAATAGTTTATCTATTACACCAATTATACTGAACATCTATCTATCTATCTATCTATCTATCTATCTATCTATCTATCTATCTATCTATCTATCTATCTATCTATCTATCTGTCTGTCTGTCTGTCTGTCTGTCTGTCTGTCCGTCTGTCTGTCTGTCTGTCTACACACATATGGGAATTATAATAGATTAATAATAATAATAAGTAGTAGAAGGTTTGGGTGTCAGGTATACTGTGTATGTGTGTGGGGGGGGTGAAATCTTGTGTTGTGTCACCTCCTGTAGGTTTTTTTTTTTATTTTACCACAATGTGTTTATAAAAAAAATAAATAATGATAAATAGTGTAAACCTTATAAACTTGCCAATCCTGCACAAGATGTTTACTGTCAGTGACACATTTAAATAGACTGCACACTTCTTATAGAACTATAATAAAAGTGTTGGACTATAGAGTATTATAGAGCTTCATGGAATATAAAAAGTTTACACACCCATTAAAATGGCAGGTTTTTGTAATGTAATAAAATTTAATCGTAATAAATCGTCAAGCCTTTTTCTACTTTTACTGTGAAATAGCAACCAATAACTAATAACCAATTACTAATGTCTAATCATTAATAACTAATAGCCAATAACTAATAACTAATGTCTAATAACTAGAGATGCACCGATGTGCAGTTTAAAAACATCCACTGATCAGAGCCGATTATATCCTGTCAATCAAAAGAGGGCGGAAAACACATAGATTTTGTAAAGATGATGTCTCTTGTGTGGAACGATGACAAAACTGCAGTTTGTAAACTCTGTAATCTCTGCACTGCAAAAAGTTTACACCGGAGATTTAAATGAAGATGAGTTGTAAAAAGGTATATATTGCTATATAGTGCACAGAAAAATATTTGTACAGTAGTATATTTCATATGTAGTTAATGAGTTAATATCATCGAAAATATTGTATATTAAGCCTATATATTACCAGTTTGATATTCAGTGATGAAGTAGAAATGCTTTTGTTTGTGGTGAGTGAATGTGAGACTAACAGGAGGTTTTTAAAGAATTCAGTCAATGTTAATATAAATTAATAACATTCAATAAGTTAAGAAATCTTACTTTAATCTTCGGAATTTAGTTAATGTTAATTACAGTAATGTGTTTTCTGTTTATGAGACAAGTTACTTGTTACGCTTCGCCTGCAGATGGCAGTGCAGCGTCGCCATGGATTAGACACGTGACTGTCTTCTTCGTTTGTGCACTTCCTGTTTTGGTATTGCTTCAGTTAAAGATGTGTTTAATCTGCCCCAGGTGTGCATAGTTTAATGATAGTTAAGTCCCTTATTTAAACGCCTCAGTTACTGCGCACTTGGCACAGAATTACCCTAAGTATCCTTAGTATCCTTAAAGGGTTAAGTTTTGGTTATACCTGTAGTGTTATGAACACGGACCAAAGGCATTCCTAGTATATGTTTATCTGTTTGCTTACGTTACCTGTGGAATAAAGATGTCGCCCTGCTTCTGACTCTGCCTAGTTTCGTGACATTACTGTGAAACAACTTGTTGAAATGGAGAATATAAAGTTTTTATTTGCATTTCTTTCAGAATTGTGGAATTGCTTATTCAATTATAAGAAAGCATAAAAGGCAGAGCTATTGGTATCGGTATCGGTCGATATCACTGAATAATTGATTATCGTATCGGCTGAGAGATTTAGTATGGGTGCATCTCTGCTAATAATTAATAAGGAGTCCACATTCCTGTGCAGCTCTCTGCACTACAGTGCCAGCAGCATTCTGGAGAATCAACACCATCCTCATCATGAAACGATTAATGAACATGACATGCAACCTCGCAAACCTCAGCTACTGATTATAAGATACATCATGATCTTTAGTCACAATTTGACAAACTAATCTTACTGAGTGTCTGATAAAAGATCAAACTGTGAAATGATTGAGATCATGAAGAATTAAATAACAAACAGTTTATGATTGTAACAATCAAGATGAAGAATGAGAGAGAGGAGACAACTGTAATGACAATAAAGAACTAGAAATAACTGACACATGCTTAGACTGAACACAACTGAGTGCAAGGGCGTAACCATGGTATGGACGGCCACGCACCCGCGCAGCCAAACTTCCAAAATTTGATAGTGAAAATTTGCATATTTAGAAGATAGTTGTAGGATTACAGTTACTGTTTAAATGCACGTGGTTTCTCCCACAGCACGGGGAAGCTGCCAAAATACATCACCGAACTTGTGGTGAGTCTGGGCGAAACCAAGTGTATAATTGGGGGGGGTTCCGTAAGAAACGTGAATATATTAAAAAAGAGTAGACATAAATAAATAGATAAATAAATAAAATAGATGAAGAAAAGGTAGATCTGTTGTTAGGGAAAATTAAAGCAGAACATATAGAAAATATTTTCTCCTGTATATTGGGAGGGACAGATTGGTATTTCCTCAACATTGGGGCGGATCTCGACCCCCCCAAAAAGTGCATGGTTACGCCCGTGACTGAGTGTGTGCGTGTGTGTACATGGCCTATGAGACTATGGAGCCTCCTAATCCACCACCTAGACTGCGCGCGCGTGCGCACGCACACACAGGGTAGATGACTATTTCATCCAGAAATCCCCAGACAAACAGTGTGTGTGTGTGTGTGTGTGTGTGGGGTGGGGGTTGCTAGGCAGACAGCATAACGGTTTCCTAGGAAACCATATGACACACATGGGGCGAACAGTGGGGGGAGGTCAAGTTCAACCCTGACACGCGCACACACACACACACAAAGAAGGAGAAGAGAGACTGGGATAAAAACAGATTCTATCTTATGAGACAAAAAGCAGTTAAAACATGAAAACACACACACACTTCCAGTCATCCATATTTTCCTATTTCCTGACACCTGCAGAGTCTGTGTGTGAGTGTGTGTGTGGGTGGTGGATGAAGGAGGATCTCATCACTATGATGTCATATCCTGTCCTGAGAATGTGGCTGTTAACAGTAAAATAATTTGTGTTTATGGCAAAGAAACAAATGAAATTGACAGCTGAACATCTGTACACCTTCATATTCATTAACAATACCAGAAGCTATGTATATATGTGAATATGCAAATTAGGAAATGCCCCCTTCTGCCAGTAATAGCCTAATATCACGAACATTATAGAAGCTGGCGAGTCATAGGTGGAGTCTCGGTTTACAACCTTGTTTGTCAGTCTTTACTGACTGATTTACACAACAGCCAATAGCATGAGAGATTTGTCATGACATGCCCCGCCCAATCTAAACACACTTTAATTTTTCAATTTAGCTAGCTAGCAAAATGTACAGAATGATCAAGAGTGTTTTCAGCTGTAGTGGATTTCTCACTCACGCCTGTCCACTGTAACCAGGACAATTTTAATCCTAAACAGTGAGACAGTGTGTGTGTTGGCGTAGTAACATTGTGACGTCCTATGATTAAGGTGTGTACATGTCTATAATGCATGTCGATAATGTGACTAAAACAAGAATACTCCACATGTTTTAATTCGATTTGTGTTTACTTCGAGTATGACTTTAGTTGAATTAAGGTAAACAATAATTGCTGTTTACATGGTAGATTCTTAATAGAGTTTTGTCTTAATCAGGTTAATATCGGATTATTGTTGTCTATGTAAATGTACTGAGTGTTGCCGCTGGTAACAGGGAGCCACAGGGTCATCACTGGGAGATATCCGGTGTGTCTGAGTGGGAGATAAAGTACTGACTCTTACTAATGGAGCTGGGGGTTAAAGAAGGAATTCTTCACACAATTCAATGCTTAACAGCCCCAAAGTAGGTATAACTAGCTTCTGAAAAGTGAGTTTTCAACTCACACAAACTTCATATTCTCAGTTGGAAAAGGGAATAGTGTATGTGCGTGTGTAGAAGCACAGCCAAAACACACCTACAAACCATGTTTCCTGCAAACAAGCTGCTACTGTACAGCAAGACACGCCCGGGGGCGGGGCATATACATTCTACAGTGCATTTAATTGGACAAACACAAGAGTAGTACAGGATGAGTCATCAAAAAGTTATTTGAATTTATGAACTATAAATAAAATTAGAATATGTCCCTAAAACTAACTGTGTGTGTTAAGAAGGAGGAGCTAGCAGCTCAGAACAAAAAAAAAACGTGACGAGGCGCGCGCAGCTACTCCTGCCTTGTTATGCAACTACCGTGACCTACTAACACACATCTGTGTGTGTGTGTGTGTGTGTGTGTAAGAGAGAAAGAAACTGGAGAGACAAGAGCACGAGGGACTAGAAGGGATTCACGAGACAGCATCCAGGACCACTGCGCGCGCGCATACTCACACACAGAAACACGCACTTAAACGGGGAACGTGTTTAAATGTTGAAAGAAAAGAAAGAAGAGAGAGAGAGAGAGGATACCGGAGGACAAAAACACACCTCCCTGCACCCAAACCGGCGCGCGAGACTGCTTCATTCCGGTAAGAGCACGTGCGTTTCCCATTCTCTCTCTCTCTCTTTCTCTCTCTCTTACTGTCTATGTGTAATTGCGTGCGAGAATACTAATTAAACGTCATCGGTGTCGGCGTGGGAACGACGTCCGTCCAGACAGACAGACAGACACACACAAAGAGGCTGTGTGTTCTAGATCCACTGCAGTGTTAATATGTCTAGCTGAAAGACCCGCGAGACTTCCCGGTCCTCGTGACGTGGATATTTAATCGTTTTTTTCCCGAGACATTGTTTGCAATTAAGAGCACGTGACGTGTTGTCGTTGCACTTCCGGTTGAGTTTTAATTTACTGGTGTATAGACATTGTGTGTATGTTCCTCCGTCCCTGCACTTCCTGTCCCACTGACCTATTTATGTGTGTTCCCAGTTGTCCCGGTTCAGGGTCAGTGAATCTCTCTCTGTGTCTGTCTGTCTGTCTGTCTCTCTCTCTCTCTCTCTCTCTCTCTCTCTCTCTCTCTCTCTCTAAATGTGAGTAATGTTCCAGAATCTGGCTCACACCTGGTGTACAACAATGTACAATAACATCTGCAATAATCAGTGTACAGAAACATTGTTGTTATACTGGACTTGTATGTAAAATGCTAATGCTAAAATGGCTCTGCTGAAGTGGTCAGAGCTACACTGCTGTTATAATGGGCCTCTCAAACAGTATTAAATGTTTATAACAAACCTGCAAGTAACGTCTACTGTAATAAACACTGTATAAGTATGATGGTTTGCCAAAAACAAAACCAAAAAAAAAAAAATCCCCTTTTATCCCAGAATGCAGTGGTCCAGCTGAAACATGTTGCTTTCCTATTTTCTACTGCAATAAACACTCTTCCATTCTCTGTGCTGATTCTCCTTTTACTCCTGGTTCATTATCCTCCTGATCAGTGAGGACATCGGAGCATACAAACAGGAAAACATCCGCAGGGTTCCACCGTGCAGAAGGTCAGAGTACCTGAGAACAGCTAGGTATGTCTTCCTGTTGTCTCTTCATTTCTGCTCTTTCATTAATCTAATCTACACAATGGTGATGTAACAGTGATTATGTTGCGATTAAATGATGTTGTCTAACTGATTACCGGCTCGGGTTTGTCTGATTGTTAGAGCTTCTTCAGGTCGTATCCTTTCTTCAATGTCACAGACATCAGCTTCCGGAGGAGCACAATGGAAAGTCAGAATCATCCCGTCCAAACCCCCAACACAGACTCGGAAACACTGGATGTGATTCCGAACGCAGGAAGCGAGAACGTGGCGGAGTCGCCGCCGATCACCAGCAACGCACGTCAAGGCCGAGTGGCCAAACCCAAGCTCAACGTGAACTGCAGACGCAAGCGTGAGTTCATTTCTGAGGAAAATAAAGATGAGTCATACTGGGAAAAACGCCGCAAAAACAACGAAGCAGCCAAGCGCTCGCGGGAGAAACGCAGACTCAACGACATGGTGCTGGAGAACCGGGTGATGGCCCTCAACGAGGAGAATGTTCGCTTGAAGACGGAGCTCCTTCAGTTGAAGCTCAGATTCGGGCTCATCAGCGCCGCGTCCTACATGGAGAAAACACAACAAATAAGCAACACTGCTGAAATCAAGCTCACTTCTGAAAATCCGCAGTTCCCGAGCACTCATGTCCTGATGAACTCTGACTCGTCAGAGGCAGAGCAAATTACTCAGAGTGAAGATCAAGTGTCGTTACCCAAATATCCCTCCCGAGGATCTCTGTCCGATTTCTCAGACGGATCGTCTCTGGACAGTCCTGAACCGGTGAAATACGATACAAAGCGAGAAAGCGCAGTTCATCTCGGCGTCATCAATGGCATCGCAAGCCGACATCACGGACGACTGCAGAACCACCACACCAACGTGCGAGAACATCACGTGTCCCATCTACCTGGTTCTAACCAGAGGAGCGTGATTCTCTACAGCAGCGGCTCGTACGTCACCCAGAACCAAGCGGATCTAAAACAAACAGGAAGCGGTGATCCACCAAGACCGTATGCTTTAGAGACTCTCTCAGAAGTGGCTCAGCAGCTAGCAAGCAGATCGCTGGATGTGCTGAAATACGATTACGCCAAAAGTAAGGGAGATGTTCATTACACACTTCAAGACCAACATATACTGGACGAAGCTGATCCCCGGCACCAGAACATCGACCTCCCTGAACCACCAGTGCTAATCTACGAAGGCGATCTGAGAGACGACAGGTTCTCGTCTTTGAGTAAGGACACGTCCTCGAGCGACGGAGATCCTCACAGCTCAGACAAAGAAGCGTCCACTGATGATGAGTCTCCATCTTCTTCATCTTCAGAAACCTCGCAGTCTGGTCAGAATGGAGATACTGTTAAAACAGCGGCATTGCCGCACAAGCTGAGGCTGAAACACCGAGCCGTGTCTAACGAGGATTCCACCTCCAACGCTTCATCCTCTTCAGCACTTCTACAGTATGGACAGAACCTCACCCAGAGCGCAGACGGACCTCCTGAACCCCCTCCATGCAGAGGCAGTGTGAGGACAGGATCAGGATCACGAGGAGGCAGGAATAAGAAACGTGACTGAGATGGATCTTCTGGTTCCAGAAACAGATGTTTCAGAGCACCGAAACTCAGATTAGCTCCACTGACTCAACCTTCTGTATTTTTAAAATTGTTAACTCTTTAAACTTATTTTTCTGCTGTCTGGATTACAGCTGTGAAGGAGATCTGGCCTGGTTCCTCACGCTCTTGCTCGGACTCCATGTTGGACCGTTGTGGCCTGACGATGTCATATGTTCAGAACTTGCTGAGAGCAAAGTTAAAGTGCACTACAGTCCTCAAAACCTTCCCAGCACTTCTTCTACTTCAGCACTACAGTAACACTCACTCGCTCACCGTCACCCGAGAGCATCAAGGGAGAAAAAAGTAAGCAGAATTTCTTCAACCAGGAACAAACAATTCACATCTAGATGAAGAAGTGAGATGTGATTTGGGATGGATCCTGCTGTCCATCTGTCAGCACTAAAAAGATGTCAGTTATAACACTAATGCATTTTTACACACACACACACACACACACACACACACACACACACACACACACACACACACTGCAGTGTGAGAATTGATTATTAGCACTTATTCACACTATTTTCTAATCATGTTGTGTGTAAAGACTTTTTAATCGAGCTGTACAACTTTCACAGCGATTTTTTTCATATTCACACATTCCACTGTTCTTAAATTTAACCCTGCATTCTTAATAACAGGTGATGAGTCACTTGTGTTGCCTGAGGGCGTGGCCAGATAACAAACAGTGGTAGCTCTATGTAGCTTCTAAAAGTACGTCGCTCACCAGAGACAGCAGCAATCTCTGCTACTTCCCTTCAAGCTTTATTTTTCCTCATGACGTCTCTGTACACAGTTAATATAACAGGAGGAGATGAAACCAGGGCTTAAAGTTTTTCTTGCAGATTGGTTGGAACTAATTGCAGGTAGGAACTAAAGTAGTGAGGGGGAACTGAAGAAACGTCGGACCTCACACTCCGTGTATCGGTCTGAGGAATCATTCGAGTCGATGGTTTGGATTTGCTGCTTATTTTCAGTCGCATCTAATTTGTGTAGAATTGAGAATCAGTTTAATTGTTAAAATCGCAGATCTGTGTCAGTAATATTTGTGGAACATGAACTATTTGGGTAGTGTGAACGCAGGGTTAGTGTAAAGTCGGGTGCACACTGTACGATTTTGAATAGTCTTTTGTGACTGTTGCTTGTCAGAATGTACGAACATGATCCCCGCTGTAAGCCATGTTACATTGTAGGATCAGATGTCATTAATGTCAGACTGTACGACAGTCAAGACGCAAAAAGCAGCCGCACACAGGAAGACTCGTACGGAATAGGAGAATACACATTACAGGACTGTGCCTCAAATCTTTTCACACTGCCAAAATTTAAACATTTAATCGTAACGGTCGTTAATCAGCTGTCGGAGAACACATTAAACTAGTGATCAGAGACTACAGATTTTGGCCTAGGATAATAGGAATCGTATAGGATTCTCAAAATTTATCTCACACGACTAAATCGTGGCCAAACTCGTACCGCGTGATCCCCGCTTTAGTTGCAATACATGAGTCCACAGAAACACGTTTGCTCTGTCACAAAATGAGCACCACAACTTCAGTCATGATATATCCATCATGGAAACACACAAGCTCTAAAGTTACAACTCGAAAATAATAGGGTATTTGGGTTTAATAGTAAAAAAATTCTCCTCCTGTGTTTAAAAAAACAATTATTTACATTTTTCTTTTTGCAAAACGTAAATGTTTGGTATAGGTTTAGAAATTTCACCCTAATTTTAAACCTAATTAATTAATATTAAAAATTGAGTTAATCCAGTTTTTGAAGGTGATTTGCAGCACTTGCCAAACTGGCACCTAAATGATGTCATTTAGTAAAATACTTTTATTTATTTATTCTTGGTCAGTTTTTTAGGGCGGCTGTGGCTCAGTCGGTAGAGAGGGTTGTCCATTAATCGTAGGTTCGATTCCCGGCCCACGTGACTCCTCGTACCGAAGTGTCCTTGGGCAAGACACTGAACCCTAAGTTGCCCCCGATGGCAAGTTAGCACCTTGCATGGCAGCTCTGCTACCATAGGTGTGTGAATGGGAGAAAGAGACACAGTGTAAAGCGGTTTGGATAAAAGCGCTATATAAGTGCACCATTTACAGTTTTCAGTGAAATTTATTTAATCTTGAACATTCTACTCCACCCCCCACCCAACCCCCCCAGTTTACTGAGAAATAAAACTCTGCTGTAGAGATGAAACACAGAATCTGTAAAACACTAATGTGTGTGATGTTTATATAAATAGCTTCATGGCTGAACTAGAGATACATTTTTCTGAAAATATCACTTGTATTCACTCCAGGTGTTTCTTCTATTAAATTTAGCACCAAAGACACACAGAGTTTCACTTCCTCCTCTGTGGTCATGTGATGTTTCTGCCACACATATTCTGAACTGTGAAATAGTGTCATGACAATAATCATATTTAATACATTTTATAGAGTAAACACGGCACTCTCACCCTTTACACTTTGTGTTAATGCTGGAGTTTTGTTTGAGTGTCCTTTTATTTTTGGTCTTGTCTTGTTAGAAACACTTTGTGCATATCATGTTGGTGTTTGAGCAGGGAGGTTCATGCGAAACTAGTAAACCATCCTTCTGCAAGATAAAACTGTGAATAATAATAATAAGTAGAATCACTTTTACACAAGGAAGAAAACATAAGATAACTTAAGGACAGGATCAAAATCTGCGGTTTGGTTTGTGTTCGTAATGATTATTAACGCGTCCGCAGACATAAACAAGAAAGTAAACCAAAGTCATGTTTGCTTTTGTAGCTGAGAGTGACGTCACAGTGTGCTAGACTCAAAACTAAAACCACAATCTGACTGGTTTAGTGTCGAATATAGTTTGTGCAACAGCAACAAAAATATGAATAAACAATATAAATAGTGAATAAACAGAAGAAGAAGAAAACAGGAACAGAAGTAATACTAATACAGAGAGAGAACATTTAATTAGAGAAAGTAAATCAGGTGGATCAAAACAGGTGTGTAGAGTTCACAATCATGACTCAGGTCCCCTTGTGGTCAGAAGGAGAAGTGCAGCTCGTTCAGCTCTAAATCCTGCTGCTGCTTAGTTCTGGATTGTGATTGGTGAGAAAGTGTTGATTAATTCTCTATAACAGCAGCTCTGACAGTAGCGCTGGTTAATTATTGATGCGCTCGATCTGATACCTTATCGTTTCTATAGTAACAGCTCATTCATAGGGACGTGTACAGCAGATGCTCCACTGACAATAAACAGATTATAAAATGTGTAATCACTGATCTGTAAGGAGATGTTTATGTAACGTTTATGGAAGGAGTCTCCAGTCAGATTTAAAGCTGTAACTTTAAGTTTTCTTACACATCTACAGGACAGAGGAGTTTATGCTTCTTTGTGGTTTATCAGTAACACAAGTTGCAATTATTTTTCATATTAACTTGGAGAGAGAATAAAGAGGCTGGTGAGGGAACAACTGTTTATATCTGCTATAAGTCAGAACAGACATTCCACAATGTTAACTGTAACTATAAATGGATAAAAACTGACATTTCGTTCTTAAATAAATGGTAATTGTTGGTAAGTCTGTGGTGTAAGAGAAATAAAACACTTGGGGACGTGCTGTAATAGATGAATAATCAGCTTCAGGGTGGGAACAGTAACTCCGCTTCATCACACCACCCTGACGTTGATTATTTTACTATAAGATTTTAACATGAAATGGTTTCTTTGATTCATTTCTTAGAACAATTCAACAAACCTGCAGCAGTGAGCAGTTTGATGTGATTTATTTCATCCTGTGGAAACACGATGAGAAATCAGACACAAACACTAACCGTGTCACTGTTCCAGTTCGTAATGTTTTATATGTGACTAAAATAAACACTGCACTGTTTAATTTAATTCCTTGGTGATGTGACAGAGAGGAGGAATGAGAGTGGACATGTGGACATCCAGCTCCTGTGTCCTGTTTGTCCTGACGCTTCACTACCTCATCACACTCGCACTGAAGTGTGTGACGTGTTTAACATGCGTTTTATGTACTTTATATGCAGCTTAGCGCCGATTCACATCAATAACAGAAATTAAAATAAACACACATAAAAGAATGCTGCATTAAATTAGAGACAGGAGCAACACCAGCATTAATCACACACCTGTTTTATCAGAAATGATCAGTGTGCTGTCTGTGTGTCAACAAAACACACACTCCTCAGTGATGCAATTTTTGAATTTAGATTTATTTTGCTTTTTTAAAAATGTTAATTTTTTTTATAAAAAATATTGGAATTGTTATATATTTCCTCACAGGTGGTGTAGTCTCGTGTTTCACTGCTGTGTCTTTAAAAGAATGACAAGAAAATAAAAACTGTGTTGGGTTTAAACGTGTCCAATGTGGTTATTCACTTTTCCTGACTGCGCTCTCTCTCTTGCACACACACACACACAAACACACACACACTTACTTCATGCTATGTAATTAACTAGAAAGCATTTATTTTATTTATTTATTATTTTTTTTTATGAATATAAAAATTATGTTTTATTATGACACTTAAGCATTATTAAAACTTAACATACAAATATAAAATTGCACTCCTATGAAGCACAATAAGGATTTTAAAATTAAGCACTTCCCCAGGCCCAGGCTTGGCAGGAACAAGACAGGCCAGCTACAGCTCGGGAGGTCATCCAAAATCCAAATCCAACAATCATAATACACTATCTACACCATAAGGAAGTCTTTGTGTTGGCACACATAAATGCAGCTTGCCTACCTGTCCCACACCAAGTTTACATATACACATATATAAATATCTACTACACACATTATTTATACTTGTACTGATAATCAGATCTACATCACAATAAACACACAACATTGTTACTGAAGTGAATAAAAACACACTCAAGGGCAGAATTGTCATAAAAACAAGCTCTGGAAAAGATAATGGAACCCGATGACTGCAGTTCGGTAAGATTTTTAGTCTTTGATTTTTCAGTGAATAACAAAATATTACAGTGTTTAATAAACCAGTTCCGTGTATAATAGCAATGTTCTTTAAACATTTATTGAAAAAGTTTGAGAATTTATAGAACACTTCTGTCTGCTCCACAGAAAAGTAAATTTATATATTATATATAAAGGAATGCATTAAAACAAAGACACTGGGATAAATTCAGGAACCTCTAAACTACTCACTGCAGCTTCAGGTGATTTTGTGCATTAACTGGAAAAAAGTTGCAGATTCCAGTTTAACCCGGGAAACTGAACAACGGTAATAAAACTGAATCAGTGTGCTGTAATAGACATCAAAATAAATAGGTAAAATCCTGGTAGTTAAAACACTCGAAACTCGAAGACCCATATAATACCTCTTCATTATTATTATTATTATTATTATCATCATCACTGCACAAAATGATTCAAATAAATAGCTGTACTGTACACATTAATGCACTAACACACACCCGCTGATCATAAGTTATACAGTATGTGTAAACATAACATTCATAAACAGTCTTTAGCTTTAAAGTGTGTTTTTATCTCACTAAACAAGGAAAAGTAGAATAAAATGTTTAGCTTGATTATTGTGATTATCAACAACCAATAAAACTTGGTGAGTTTATAATACTAAAACACATGATAATACCTTAATGAGTCTCTCACGCATGTACACGCGCATGCACATACACGCACACACACACACACACTCCTCCAGGTCACATGGTTACTTATGATCTCTGCGCAGGAGAGCAGGACTTGAGCTCAGACTGTGATTCCTCCAGCGCTGACGCAGAACAAAGTCGTAACTCTCTGAGGGGCACATCGCGTAGAACACATTCGCTTTATCTGGAATCAACAGCTCTGAGAGAGAGAGTGAGAGAGAGAGAGAGAGAGCACACACACTGGGTTATTATACTATTATATTGAGTGTGTGTGCACGCACGCATGTGTGTATATGAACTATCACAGTGCAGTGTATATACAGTGGGGCAAAAAAGTATTTGGTCAGCCACCAATTGTGCAAGTTCTCCCACTTAAAAAGATGAGAGAGGCCTGTAATTTTCACCATAGGTACACTTGAACTATGAGAGACAAAATGAGAAAAAATAATCCAGAAAATCACATTGTAGTATTTGTAATGAATTTATAAGTAAATTCTGGTGGAAAATAAGTATTTGGTCACCTACAAACAAGCAAGATTTTTGGCTCTCACAGACCTGTAACTTCTCCTTTAAGAGGCTCCTCTGTCCTCCACTAATTACCTGTATTAATGGCACCTGTTTGAACTTATTATCGGAATAAAAGACACCTGTCCACAACCTCAAACAGTCACACTCCAAACTCCACTATGGCCAAGACCAAAGAGCTGTCAAAGGACACCAGAAACAAAATTGTAGACCTGCACCAGGCTGGGAAGAATGAATCTGCAATAGGTAAGCAGCTTGGTGTCAAGAAATCAACTGTGTGAGCAATAATCAGAAAATGGAAGACATACAAGACCACTGATAATCTCCCTCGATCCGGGGCTCCACGCAAGATCTCACCCCGTGGGGTCAAAAAGATCACAAGAACGGTGAGCAAAAATCCCAGAACCACACGGGGAACTCATGAATGACCTGCAGAGAGCTGGGACCAAAGTAACAAAGGCTACCATCAGTAACACACTACGTCGTCAGGGACTCAAATCCTGCAGTGCCAGACGTGTCCCCCTGCTTATGCCAGTACATGTCCAGGCCCGTCTGAGGTTTGCTAGAGAGCATTTGGATGATCCAGAAGAGGATTGGGAGAATGTCATATGGTCAGATGAAACCAAAATTGAACTTTTTGGTAAAAACTCAACTTGTCCTGTTTACTGAGTTACATCCAAAGAACACCATACCTACTGTGAAGCATGGGGGTGGAAACATCATGGTTTGGGCCTGTTTTTGTGCAAAGGGAACAGGATGACTGATCCGTGTGAAGGAAAGAATGAATGGGGCCATGCATCGTGAGATTTTGAGTGAAAACCTCCTTCCATCAGCAAGGGCATTGAAGATGAAATGTGGCTGGGTCTTTCAGCATGACAATGATCCCAAACACACCACCCGGGCAACAAAGGAGTGGCTTCGTAAGAAGCATTTCAAGGTCCTGGAGTGGCCTAGCCAGTCACCAGCTCTCAACCCCATAGAAAATCTTTGGAAAGAGTTGAAAGTCCGTGTTGCCCAGCGACAGCCCCAAAACATCACTGCTCTAGAGGAGATCTGCATGGAGGAATGGGCCAAAATACCAGCAACAGTGTGTGAAAACCTTGTGAAGACTTACAGAAAACATTTGACCTCTGTTATTGCCAACAAAGGGTATATAACAAAGTATTGAGATGAACTTTTGTTATTGACCAAATACTTATTTTCCACCAGAATTTCCAAGAAATTCATTACAAATACTACAATGTGATTTTCTAGATTATTTTTCTCATTTTGTCTCTCATAGTTGAAATGTACCTATGGGGAAAATTATAGGCCTCTCCCATCTTTTTAAGTGGGAGAACTTGCAAAATTGGTGGCTGACAAAATACTTTTTTGCCCCACTGTGTGTGTGTGTGTGTGTGTGTATATATACATATGCACGTGTGTGTATTATGTGTGTGCGCACCTTTATCACAGTGCAGTATCTGTGTGAGCGTGAAGTCATTACAGCTCATATTCTCCACGTTGTGTTTCTCCAGAGCTCTCTGTATCACCTGACTCGTCTTATCCTGACTGCTTATCTACACACAAACACACACACACACACACTATTACACAGCTCAGACCATGACCTGCTGTGTTCTGAATGGAGTTTAATCATCACTAATCACGGATAGTGTACCAGGATGCTCTTGTAGACGTTGCAGCTGTGGAGCGCCATACTGACTCTGACGATGCAGCTGTCACTCCGTTTATTATACACATCCTGGGAGGAGGAAGAAGGAGACGCACCATCAGAGCTCAGACTGGAGATGTCAGACAGAGAGGAGGGAGCAGGAGAGGCGCAGCGTGGTTCAGGACACGACCCAGAAGTGTCTGCTGAGATGTTCAGGCACTGTCCAGACTGCAGCACGCACACACACACATACACACCATATCTATGATTATTATAGCATTAAAAGATTAGACAGACCAGTGACTGTATATATATATACACACACACACACACACACACACACACACACACACACACGGACAGCATTGTGCCATTTTCATTTGAACAATAGTAAATTTATTTGCTTTAAGAGGAGAAATTATTCCATGAAATTAATAGCAGAAACAAAACTAAGGCTTTGCATTTTACAGGACATGTTAAAATTCTATAATTCTATATTTAGTCCTGATTTATTTATTTCTCACAATCATCGTCATGACAATATTTAACATCACCACATGTCACATGATTCTGGCATCATACAGCACTAACATTAACACTGAGATGTGTGACATGTCTGGTCAGATACAGAACAGGCATACAGACATAATCAGAGTTCAGAATTTGATCATGTGATCAGTTACCTGTGATTTGGGGCGGAGTGGAAAGGAGAAGTCGTCCATCTCAGAGCTGCTGGATCCTGATGAGGAAACACTCATCTGATCCAAGTGTGTTTTCTTCCTAGAGCTGTCACTGCTGTTCAACAACCTGCGCACACACAGACAATCAATGTGCAGGCTGAGTATGCGAGCACGTGGATGGATAGACATATACAGTCATGGCCAAAGTTTGAGATCCCTTTACATATATGATATAGTATAGTGATTGCAAACTTTTGGTCATGACTGTATAAGGTGTGTGTGTGTGCACGAGAGAGACATACAAGCCAAGTTTCTTGCTGATGAGTCGATGACTCCAGCTTGGTGAACCGGGACATGAATCCACTGGGGGCTCCAACTGTCTGGACAGATCATAACTAAAACACACACACACACACACATATATATAATAATAAGCATTCCATCATACCAAGTTTGGGATGAAACCGTTAGAATGAATGTGTGTGTACACTGACCTCTTCTGGTCAGACAGGGGTGAGCAGCTTTTTACCCAGGAGGAGACATGGGGGTGAGATGGGAGAGAGTAGAGAGAGCACGACACCTGCAACTGGCGAATCTGAGACAGAACCTCAAACTCCTGGGGGGGGGGGAGAAATGGCTGGTAAAGAGATATTCCAGTCACTAAAATAAACTGTACCAATCAGTAGGCAACAGCTGTGTGTGTTTATACTCACTCTTCTTCGTTTCTCAAAGTTGATCAGTCCACCCTGAAACACACAGATTTTGTTAATCATAATAATAAAGTTATTATTATAATAGCTAGGTAAATCTCAGATGTGTGTGTATGTGTCTCAGAACCTCTAGTCTGTCAGGTAGAGCTGCGTCCAACATGGTCAGGATGGTCAGGTATGTCCCCAGGTATGGCACCTCCCCCCCACTGTAGCTCTGCGCACACACACACACTCAAATGGAACTATTGGATTTATTTGAAATGCTATAATAATAATAATAATTCCAAAAATAACACACATGTCCTGTTTCAGAGTGGTACTTTCCACAATAGCTCAAATGGAACTATTGGATTTATTTGAAATGCCATAATTATACTACTACTACTACTACTACTACTAATAATAATAATAATAATTCCAAAAATCATACACACTTCCTTTTCAGATCCCTGCAGACAAGAACACATACTTTATAAAAACTAAAAAGAGGAACAGACTGTATATGTCATCATATACAGTCAGGTCCATAAATATTTGGACACATTTGTTGTCTGTCTACCAGTGTATTGGAGGTAAACAATTAAATAATGAAGGAGCTCTATGTGACTTTCAGATTTCATTTGAGAGAATTTACATTCAAATCATAGACCAGTGTAGAAATTACAGCAGTGTGTCTGTGTGGCCACGCCCCTCTTAAGGAACCAAAAGTAATTAGACAAACAAACTAACAATTTATTTAATAAATTAAATAAATGTCTTCTCTGTTGAAGCTCTGCTAGGTCTTTACTGCAGCTGTCGTCACTTGTCCTCAAAGGTGCTTTTATTTTTTTTTGCAGTTTTACTGTCAGCAAGTGAAATGCAGCTCAGTTGGATTCAGCTCAGATGATTGACTTGGGCACTACATGACATTCCACATCTCTGCCTTAAAAATTCTTGGTTTGCCTTAGAAGTATGCTTTAGGTCAATGTCCATCTGCACTGTGAAGCTCCATGCAATGAGTGTTGAAGCGCAAGTCTGAATGTGAGCAGATAATATCACCCTGTACACTTCACAATTCACCTGTATTCATTACATCATCAATAAATACAACAGAACAGTTCCACTGGCAGCCGTACACAACCACGCCGTGAGATGAGGTGGAACACTTCAGATCATGAGCAGTTCCTTAAATTCTCCTACTACATATGCTTCTCTTCCAATCATTCTGCTACACGTTGATCTTAGTCTTTTTTCGCAAACTCTAATCTGGTCTTCCTGTTTCTGAGACTTACACAGTGGTAACCCTATGTATATACTCTGGTGAAGCCTTCTCTTGATTGTTGACCTTGACATAGATACTCCTATCTCATGGAGGAAGTTCTTCATCTGGCCAGCTGTTGTGAAGGGGTTTTCCTTCACTTGGGAAAGAATTCTTCTGTCATCCACCACAGGTGTTTTTCCGTGGTCTTACGGGCCTTTTGGGTTTCCTGAGCTCACCAGTGTGTTCTTTCTTTTTAAGAAAGTATCAAAAACTTCACATCAACTCAAGCTTACTTGTACGTGAAATAATGACAGGACAACACACCTGTCCAATTACCTTTGGCCCAAAAGTGAAAGGGGGAGGGGCTACATATAAAAAGTGTTGTAATTCCTACACCATTCAGCCGATTTGGAGCAAATTAAAGCGGTGCTTTGAGCTCATATTCAGTATTTAAACGTCTACTCATATACTGTGGAAGACCGATAAAACAACAAGTTTGTTATAACAATGTCCAAAAATTTTTGGACCCGACCGCATATAAAACTCTAAACTACAGTTTTCAGAGCATCAGACTACAATGTTTATTGTTGAACTAATCCTGTAATTGGACACTGTTAGTGTGCTGGAATTGTTCACCGCTTCGTTTCTCACAACACCACGACCGGTCTCCTCTAAAACACATGTCCTTCAAGCTGCTTTCAGACGGGAACAGGTTTTATTTACAGAGCCCCAGAACACCGTCTGCTCACAGACTAAAGATTAAAGTGACATTGAAGAAAATTCTACGATAATAACGCTGTTGCAGTTATAAACGTGTAACAGGTTAACATATTAACGTTCATGTGTAATCTCACCATGCGTTTGGAGGTGGGACTGAGATTAGGAGAGCTGAGTGCTGAAGAGGGGTTTTCCTCTGTGTGCTCATTACTATCCTGAAACACACACACAGTCAGGGGCTGGGATGATACATGTAAGTATCACACATGTATGATGTTATATTGTGATTAAGAACAAACATCAGCTTTGTCAGTTCCAGTATGAAGCTAAAAGTGTTTAGAGATTACAGATGTTCTTCCTGCACACACGTACACACTACACCTGATATGGTGCTTAAACACAGATTATAAAACGTGTGTGTGTGGGTGTAAGACATCTGACGTTTGTCCCTCAGCACACACTGATAAAAGACCAAATTGAGAACTCCATGTTTATATCTAGGAGTTCTCACGTCACTGCTGGGTTTCAGTTACAGAGAGCCACCGAGAACATGACCTGCACCACACACACACCCCTGTACACATGTATCTCTCTACCTGTCTGTTGTTCCACCTCACTGCCTTACCGTCCATCTGTCTGTCTGTATTTAAATGCAGACTTTATACACTTGTGTAAAATTCATAATTACAGCATCTTGTTTCACTGAGACATTTCTTAACAAACTTTCTCATTCACACACACACAGAGATAAGCTCAGGTGTGTACAGTCTGAGTGCACCAGTCACTGTTTATTCAGTCAGTTCTCAATCATTGTGTACTTATGTAATTGAATAATGTGTGCTCTGATTAGCCGAGAACACACACACACACACACACACACACACCTCCAGAATCTCTCTGTTAGCCAGAACACAGTTTTCATCAGGAAAGCTTTCACACAGCTGCTCAAAGGTGGCTAGACTCTCTCTGAAAAAACACACACACACAATTAATACACAAATACAAATTTCCATGAAGTAGTGTAAGAAGTGTGTGAGTCTGTGCGCGTGTGGGTAACATACTTGCTGACTGTAGCCCAGGTCTTTTTGAGGCGATACACAGCGTTGGACTGTAGAGCAGACAGGATCGCACGCAGAGACGAGAAGTTCCTCAACAGATAGCACTCCTACAAACACACACACCAAAATGTTTAACATAACTTGTACATACACACGCAGTGCACGCACACACGCGCATGCACACAGCACATGCACACAAACACACAATGCACACACCTGAGCCACAGAGATCCATTTCTCGATGATGCGAGCACGGTGGGCAGGGCTTGTGTGGTGGCTGCAGGGGTGTAGTCTGGGTGATCTGGAAGATTTTGGAGAGGTAGGGGCAGAGTTTGGGGCTGTGGGCATGCAGAGCAGCGAGGTGATGACCCAGTTAGTGACGGAGTTAAACTGGGCAATGGTGGCTCTCACGCTCGGCGCTAAGCTCCGGTTTTCCTTCTTATCCCTCTGAGACCAAACACAGCCGAGACAGTGGAACGGAACCACCTGCGCAAACAGGGCCTGTGGAGAACAAACAAGTCAGAACCACACAGAGGTTAAAACACTGAGGTTCTCTGGGTTTAGGTGAGGTGCCCTTGATGATGTCATTCACTAGTGTGCACTCATAATACAAGGGGAGGAGTCACTGATGCGCAGTGATCAACACTTACAGCGTCCAATCTGGTGAGCTCCTCAGCGATGTCCTGCGCGGAGCAGCTCAGGATGCTTCCAGTTTCTTCTCCAGAAACATCAGTGACCTCTGACCTGTTCTCAGCATGCCTGTCTGTATCAAGAGAGGAGAAAAGGTGTGTGTGTATACACATGTGTGTATGTGTGTGTGTATATACACATGCATGTGTGTACCTTCCTCTTGAAAGGTGTGTAAGAGTGTGTCGGCGTGCTGAGCAATGCGTCTGAAACACAGGCGATGGCGCAGATGGAGGGAGAGCAGACGGAGCGATGGATGGAGAGGAGAGTCTCTCAGGTCCTCAGCGAACTCCTCCAACCACAACTTCACCAACGCTGGGAGAGAACTTCACACACACACACACACACACACACACACATACACACACACACACACACACACAGAGAAAGAGAGGTATTTTATATCAGATCATGTGTAGAAAATAAACAAGAGACTGTGTGTGCACCACTCACCTCTTCTCACATACACTGTTGTCCAAGTTGATGAGTTTGTCTTCCCTAGAGAGAGAGAGACACACACACACAGGAATGTGAGCTGATCTACAGAATGACGCACACGGTACTCGTTCTATTTTCTTTTCTCTCCGCGTTTGTTGTTTTTGTCTCCAACAGCGTCAGACTTGTCTACATTCTCACACCTTTACATCTAATTATAGCTCTCACACACCCACACACACCCACTGTAATTAATTACACAATTAGCTATAAAAAAAAAAAGTAATTAAAGAAATAAATTGTTTATCACTGTTACAGAGAAGTGCATAATTACAGTAATGACAAGATTCAGACAGGCACAATTTATCATGATGTCAAGATCATCGTGGATAAGCTCATTGCTAACGATCAGCATGTTTAGTGTATCTGTTTAGGTGTTGATTGGGTTGCCATAGTAACAACTGCTTTTCAAATGCAAGGGATAAATAAACGGACTTCTGACACAATATACAACAAAAACAGTTTAGCGTAAACTCTAATACTAATAACACTATTAATGTGAGGAGTATGCGTGTGTGAGAAACCTCTGAAACAGCATCTCAATGAGTGTGCTGGTGCAGGTGAAGGCTCTGTAGGTGGAGAGGAAGATTCGGGCATAGTTGGGTTCATCACAATCGGGCTTCACCAGCTCAGTGATGAGGTGCTCCAAGATGGCCGCCTTCACCCTGCGCACCTTCAGCGTACGGTACTGCACACAGGCCACGCCCACCAAGTCCGAGGGGGAGGTACATGCTGGCTCCCTGTGGAGGGTCACGCCGTACACCACCCCATCCTCTACCTCCTCCCCCCATTCCTGTACTGGATCCTGCACACACACACATTGTGGCATTATAGGACTGCACTCCAAGTTGTTCTCTACCTCAGAAGAATAAATACACTTCCTCTGAGTGTATTTTAATGTTTCCACAGTAACCATACCACTACAAACAAAATGACCCGCGTCCCCACTCTCACGTTTCCTCTCAAACACGTCGCCGCGCTCACGATTAAACTCTGAGGTTTACCGCTGAAGATCATAAAGATCAGATTTGTCTTTTTCAGAACATGTATACAGAAAATTAGCTCCTGATGTTACTAATTAATTCTAACACTCTCTCCTGAAGACTTTATTATGCACTCACACTGGAGACTCATTCCATAAATGCTAAATAATATTAACGATTACACACATTTTTCTTTTTTAAATAACACATTTAATCGGTTTATTATTAAAAATAAGGAAGTAGACAGAAGAATGAAAGGAGAAGGAGAAAGATGGTGAAAGAAGAAGTGGGACGAAAAAAGAAGAGAAAATAATGAACAAGGAAGGAAGATGCAGGAGGAAAGATATGAAAGGAGGAAAAAGAAGGCGAAAAGTAACACACTACTCCTGGGCCTTCCAGCCAGCTCAATCAAACCCCTTCGTTTGATTCAAAATGCAGCAGCACGACTTGTCTTCAACCAGCCCTTAAGAACCCATATCACGCCCCTCTTCATCTCCCTCCACTCCCTCCTGTAGCCGCCCGCATCAAATTCAAGGCCTTGATGCTCACCTACAAGACCCTGTCTGAACAGCACCCTCCTACCTCAACTCTCTCCTTGAGGTTTATGTTCCCTCATACAACCTGTGATGAGTTAACGATCAGGTGACTAGGTAACGCTACAAATTCCACAGTGAGAATGTGTGTAGTTTTTATTTCCATTGCTGAAGAGATACACACACACACAGCTAAAAGTAGCTTAACTTTATTAAGGAGTGTCTCAGCCTCTCTCTGTGAGGTGTACAGGTGAGGAACAACAGCGTGAGGTGTACAGGTGAGAACAAGAGATTTGGGTCAGTGCCATGAAACAACACATTTTATATATCTTTATCTGCAGAACCAGAGTGGGTGTGTCCAGACTCGTCATTGGCTGTTTTAAATGCGGATAATTTCTACCAGTAGAGAATCACGGTTCTGGAGAAACTATGAACTCTGCACGCACACAAATAAAGCAACACACCAATAAAGATTTCATTTCCTGTGTGAGTGTGCAACACAACGATTTACAGAGGAACACAATGAAATTAATACACACCTATAAACACAAACACACACACACCAGAGTATGATGTGTTAATGATCATAATATTGACTTTACGTATCGAGGTACAACCCCGATTGCAAAAAAGTTGGGAATGATTGGGAAAAAAAGGAGTGATCTGTATATGTACCTTGACTTGTATTTAAAGGATAACATATAAACACAATGTGTTTTATGTTTCACCTAATCAACTGCATAGTTTTTAAAGAAAATGTCTATTTTGAAATTGATGCATGCAACACATTCCAAAAAAGTTGGGACAGGGGCAATTTAGGACTAATGGCGATGTGACAAGTTGAAATAAGAAGGTGATGTGTAACAGGTGAGGCAATCGTCTAATCATAGTAAATAAGGAGCCTCCAAAAATGGCCTGGTCCTTCAAGAGCAAGGATGGGTCAAGGTTTGGCAATCTGCCTACAGATGCATAAGAGAATAATCCAATACTTTGAGATCAACATTCCCCAGAGACAAATCAGTAGGATTGTGGGCATTTCACCTTCTACAGTGCACGATATAATTAAAAGATTCAAGGAGTCCGGTCAAATCTCAGTGTGTAAAGGGCAAGGATGTGCATAATCTCCGATCCCTCAGACGTCACTGTCTCAAAAACCGTCATGAGTCTGTAATGGATATGCTGACATGGGCTCGGGAATACTTTGGTAAACCTTTGTCAGTCAACACCATTCGCTGCTGCATCCACAGATGCAAGTTAAGGCTTTATTATACAAAGCAGAAGCCATATTTCAACAAAGTCCAGAAGAACCGCCGACTTCTCTTGGCTCGGTCTCATCTGAGATGGACAGTAGCACAGTGGAATCGTGTTTTGTGGTCCGACTACTCAACATTTCAAGTACTTTTTGGACAAAATAGCCATTGTGTTCTCCGGGTCAAAGAGGAAAAGGACCATCCAAGATGTTACCAGTATCAGGTCCAAAAGCCAGCGTCTGTCATGGTATGGGGGCGTGTCAGTGCCCATGGCATGGGTAACTTACACATCTGTGAGGGTAGCATTAATGCAAAAAGATATGTACACATTTTGGAGTAACATATGTTGCATCCAGAGCAGGACTATGGCGCATTATGAATCGCAAAAATAAGGCAATGAAGGCCAATACAGTTGTGCAGCTGTAGACATGCACAATGGATGAATGGGGGAAAATTCTCCTTGCTAAACTTAACCAACTGGTGTCTTCAGCGCCCAAACGCTTAATAAGTGTTATTAAAAGGTGATGTTACACAGTCGTAAACAATCGACTGTCCAAACGTTTTTGGAGTGTGTTCCAGTCATCAGATTTGAAATACGTGTATATTTTCAAAAACAATTTAATTCACAAAGTAAAACATCAAATGTTCTAATAATGTGTTGATGTGTTTTCAGTATAGTACAGGATTAACCAAATTTTCAAAAGACTTTTTTTTTGTTTTTTGCATTTTCCATACTGTCCCAACTTTTTCGTAATTGGGTTTGTATATCGTATAATCAAACAACAGCATGAACCAGTGGAGTGTCTGCTGTGAATGAGCATTAATATAAACCTGCACTACCTTCTGAACAATCACAAGCCAGAACTCAGCAGCAGTGTGCTGATAAAACAAATAGTGTTAAATATAGTGATTATTTAGCGTACACTATCAGCCGAAACTGCATCTACCAGTCTTGCTCAGGCATTAAGCAAGAGAAATAACTCTCACTCACACCACACACACACACCTACGTACACCTGTTGAACAGGTACAAACGGGATTCCCAAGCACAAAACAATCTACAATTAATAAGTCCTCAGAGATCAATACCAGTGTTGACCTCTTGATTTCACACATCATGTACATTCCAGTGCATTTTAAAGTTTTTTCTTTTGAAGATTATGTTAATAAAGACAATTAAAGAGACTCACATTTTCCTGAATTAAACCCAGGAATGCAAAATAATGCAAAGACATGCACAACACCAAACAAGTGCACTACTTCGATACCGACTACATATGATGCAAATCGCAATATCTCATGCCATATGGAGCACGCAGAAGAGGAGAATGAGGAGTCGTTTGGAACACAGATGATTCATAGGACTATTCATTACAGAGATTTGTGAGTCGACTCCTCTTCTGATTCAATGTGTTCTGAATCGATTGTATCGGGTTTTGTCGTTTCCAAAAACTAAAGCATCACACAATAAAGGAGATATGAATCAAACTCAAACTCGGGATTCGATACTTTTATGGAGTCGAATCCCAGCACTCGCACTTGAGAACCTTCCGAAGCAATATAACGATATAAAACAGCAGTATTAAATGTCTACACCAAGCTGTTTAAGTAAAAACAATAATTTACCAGGGTTAGCTGCCATTTCCCCATAGCTTTTCAGTCAGAAGTGACTTGAACAGCGGTGTAGAAGTTGATTAAAAGTCGGACGCTGTTGCTGTGAACAACTTCATGACAGGACTCCAGTCAGAACTCTCAGCTCGCTTCAACATTCACCACAGAAAATAAACTTCATCCTTTGTTTTGTTTGTCCACAATAATTTAATTGTAAAAAGTATGATAATTCGTTTCAGAGAAGAATTAAACGAAGGTTGCGTGAGCAGAAAAAGAAAGTTAATTTAACACAGACAGATGCGCGCGCCTGCTCTCGGACAAGGACTTTCCACAGCGCTCGAGTTTCTAGGTGGGCGTGGTTTAGAAAAACGTGCGTCACACGTCACACAGAGAAGCTGAAGTGCGTCTTCGTCAAACTCGGTAACTCGGCGTAAAGCAAACCAAACTAAGTGCTATACTATTTATCAGCGCGGGAAAGTTATTATTATTATTATTATTATTATTATTATTATTATTATTATTATTATTATCATGAGTTAGTGAAGTGTGACTATGTGTCTCACCTCACTGTGTGTGTTCAGCAGGGTGAAGTGTGTGAGCCAGACATTAGTGTCACGCAGGCGTCTCTTCAGTCGAACGCGCTTTACACACACACTCCGATCAGAGTCACACAGCTGCAGAGATGCTCTCATCCTGTAAACACACATCTGCTGCTCAGCTGCTCATTTACACATTAGACACGGAGACAAGCTGTGTGTGTAGCGCTTTGTTTATCGACACACACACACTTCTCATATAGGAGCTCGTGCAAAATAAATACACGACATGATATAACAATATTCATAAGTGTGTTACTCACTGCACACGCCACACCACTCGCCCAGTCTTTTTGTCCCCCGTTCAAGGCCTGAAGCAGCCACGTGATTAATCAATGACGAAACTGACCTGTCCGACTCCAGGTGTGATGTGCACGTGCTCTGATAAATAACCCATTCCTCAGGGTGACTCCAAACCGCACGTCAGCTAAATACCGAACAGAGTTGCCAGATCAACCCCAATATCCACACACACACACACACACACACACACACACACACACACACACACACACACTCACACTCTCTGTACTGCACTAGTTAGGGAGGTTTGTGCATTTTATAATCAGGTCCGAAACTCAGAAATCTACTGATTATAGCTGCTATGGTAAGTGAGAATAGGAACTTCTTTCACCGAATTTTCCAGAAAATAAAACGTAATTATAAACAGCTATAAAGTATGTTATGTTTTAAAATTAAAGATAATGATTGATAGAGAGATGGATTGATCATTATATAGATAGATAGATAGATACAGTCGATTGATTGAGCACAGAGACAGTGCTGGTTAAAGTGATAAATGACCTACTACTGGCCTCTGATCAGGCTTGTGTCTCCTTGCTTGTGTTGCTTGACCATAACTTTCTGTTACTTAATTCTGATAAGACAGAAGTACTTGTATTAGGACCACGTGTAGCTAGGAGTAAGCTTTCTGATTACATAGTAACTCTGGATGGTCTTTCCGTTTCGTCATGTGCAGCAGTAAAAGACCTTGGTGTGATTACTGACTCCAGTCTTTCATTTAATGCTCATGTAGAGAATATTACTAGGACAGCCTTCTTTCATCTCAGAAATATTGCTAAGATAAGAAATATAATGTCAATACATGATGCAGAAATATTAATTCATGCTTTTGTCACTCTAGACTAGATTATTGTAATGAATTACTGTCTGAATGTTCCAGTAGGTGCATAAACAAGCACTAATTATTCCAGAATACAGCTGCAAGAGTCCTTACCAGAACCAGAAGATATGACCACATCACCCCGATCTTATCCATACTGCATTGGCTCGCAGTGAAATTTCGCATTGATTATAAAATACTAATATTGGCCTATAAAGCACTGAATGGTCTCGTGCTACAATACCTCAGCAAACTTTTCGTCTTTTTATGATCCGCCATGCCTACTGTGATCAAAAGGTGTAGGCTATTTGTTAGTATCTCGAATAGTGAAAGCTACACCAGGGGGAAGATCTTTCACTTAGAAAGCCCCACAGTTATGGAACAGCTTTCCCACTAGTGTTCGGGACTCAGACAGTCTCAGTTTTTAAGTCCAGGCTGAAAACATATTTGTTTAGTCAAGCTTTTTCTGAAGTGTTTTTCATAAGTAAAGGAGCAGATCTAGGGCTCACAGGCATAGTGTTTTGGTGAACTGGGATGTTTAGTTGCATTCACATGTTCACTCAGGGTTGTTGATGGTGGAGTGGCTGGCCCCCTTATGTCCCAAGACGCTCTCATGTCTGTGTTATCTTCTGGCTCTCCCTTTTAGTTATGCTGTCATAGCTAGACTTGCCGGAGTCCCTGCTTGCACTCATGCAAAGTACACTGCCCTTAACCATTATGAGACATTAAGCGTACCTAATAATCACCCCCCCCCCTTTCTGCCAAGCAAAGCGTTACTCCTGAGATACCAGTGATCCTGACCCCTTCTGCTCTCCAGATCTGCCTGATCCATCCTGGTGTCCTGCTTTTGGTTCAGTTCTCATTAATTGGAAGTCACATGCTGCTGCTGAGGATGGCCTCACATAGTGCAGCCTAAAGATTATTAAGATTACTGATGATGGTCCCACTTTAAAACCATAAGAGAGCTTTGGACCTCAATTCATATGAATAGTTATGCTATGATGGCTTTAAGACTGGAGTTACCACAAACAGTTTTTTACTCAACTCTAGTGAATTTTCCTGGTTACACAACTGCACTATTTTCCATGTAGTATTAGAACATTTATAGAAGGGATTTATTTATTTATACTCGTAATTTCCGGTGTTACACAGATGAGGATGTATAGACATTCCTTTTGAGTGTGGTTCCTCTCCAGGTTTCTTCCTCATATCGTGGACGTGTTGTTATATAAAAATATTCATTGTCAGGGTGCTGCCAGTAACTCCACCCCACTGTTGATATTTTTTCTATAAGAGCAGGACACACACAGTGTTTAATACTTACGTTATATGTGCGATATTTAGACTGAATGAACCGCCTGATGTTCTGTTCTGTGTCATGACACAGTGGAGAATAAAAGAGAATAGCTGTGTTCAGTGCTCAGTGGTGAATAATTATCACCTTATTCTGAGTATGAAGTGCTACATTGTGGGATACGGATCACCATGAAGGTCATCTGCACAAAGTCGTGCGTCATTGGAAACATTCCTGTCCCTTACACACTGCTTCTGGGTGTAGTTAGTGTGTGTGTGATATGGATGTAGCCCGAGGGTTAGGGCTAAAATTTCTCAATATATAGATGCTTTTATTTGATATTGTTCAGCATAATTGTGTTTAAAATGTAACAGAACTCTGTTTAAATGGCTTTGTTCACTTAACACAATGTAGGGAATCTGAATGTGTGATAATCTCATACATCATTTTCGACCTCTGTGTGTTCAGGGTTGAGTCTAGAAAATGATTCATGGTGTGGCATGAGGGCCGTAAGGGGTGGCAACGTCAGAGCACGTGCCCCTGTATATTTCTAGCTAGATTCATGGTTCAATATACTGTACATATTTAGAGCAAACATACACAATGTCCAAGAATCCATAACAAATCTTAGGCTTGACCTGCCAGATTTATTAGACAAATAGATCAGATACTCAAGCTCGAGGAGTCTAAGAGAGTAAACGTGTGCATGATAGTCACAAAAATCCTGTAAATTCAGAAAAAACGTTTGTATCCTACTCCTGCTCCTAAATGTGTGTAAACTTATACAATTGAAGACTAATTGGAGGATGAAAACTGGTATATAAAAAGCTGTGTCATGGTTTGGCCACATTAATGGAGAAAATCTGTCAATTATCAACAATACTTTATTTTTTACTCAATTTTATGTCATTTCGTTTTCTCTTGATCTCACTGATATTGCACTGGATGGATGACACTGAATTCACCTTGTAATTTCTGGCCTTATTTTGGCCTTTTCAGCCACTGCTAAATTATAATTTTTAAAATTCTCATGTGTAGATGTGAGTCAAACGTACTTCAGCTTCTGCCTCAGAGAAATTCTTATGCCTTTTATGGAGTTTTGTGGGTGTCACCAAACACAACTCAGCTGTGGCCTGCCCACACATGGTAATTTAAGGGTGATTACTATATTTCCTTTTCTTATTATTCTATCAACATAGACACCTGAATACAAAGAAAATCTGCATTTACAAACTTTTGTAACTCTGTAAAATGTAAATTTATTTTGGCTTACACATACATTTACACACGACTTTAACTGATGAATGAGGTCTGATGTCTGTGGTCGCTTATTGCTGAGAAAATGTATAATTTATTAAATAATGTGCTTAAATAATTTTGCTTGTATCTCTCATTTGTAAGTCGCTTTGGATAAAAGCGTCTGCTAAATGTAAATAATTGTAGCTATATAAATGGAGGAGCTGGTTATAGTTTTCCTTCTCTCTTTCTCTCTCTCAATGTGTATGAGAGTGTGTTTGGAGAATCCTGATCCACAGTGGATTTATTAAACTACATTCATACAGTGTGTTTATTTACATTTACAGTGCATCCGGAAAGTATTCACAGCGTGTCACTTTTTTCCACATTTTGTTATGTTACAGCCTTATTCCAAAATGAATTAAATTCATTAGTTTCCTCACAATTCTACAAACAATACCCCATAATGACAATGTGAAAGAAGTTTGTTTGAAATCTTTGCAAATTTATTAAAAAATAAAAAACAAAAAAAAGCACATGTACATAAGTATTCACACCCTTTGCCATGACACACAAAATGGAGCTCAGGTGCAATGAAGCTTGAGAGGTCCTGCAAAGAATTTTTGCAAATTTATTAAAAATAAAAAACAAAAAAAAAGCACATGTACATAAGAATTCACTGCCTTTGCCATGACACTCAAAATTGAGCTCAGGTGCATCCTGTTTCCACTGATCATCTTTGAGATGTTTCTACAACTTGATTGGAGTTGACCTGTGGTAAATTCAGTTGATTGGACATGATTTGGAAAGGCACACACCTGTCTATATAAGGTCCCACAGTTAACAGGCATTTGGATCAGATTTTGAAAGTTAATGTTGTATGCTGTCTGTTTTTATTTATTTTTATCCATTTTCTTTTTAGTCTGTTTATTTTATTCTTTTATTCTGTTCAGCACTTTGGTCAGCTTTGCTGTATGAAATGTGCTTTATAAATAAATTTTACTTACTTACTTACTTACTTAACAATGCATGTCAGAGCACAAACCAAGCCATGAAGTCCAAGGAACTGTCTGGAAACCGCCGAAACAGGATTGTATCGAGGCACAGATCTGTGGAAGCATACAGAAACATTTCTGCAGCATTGCAGGTCCCAATGAGCACCGTGGCCTCAATCATCCGTAAATGGAAGAAGTTTGGAACCAGCAGGACTCTTTCAAGAGCTAGAGCGATCGGAGGAGAAGGGCCAAATCAATCAGGCCTGAATGGTAGAGTGGCCATATGGAAGCCACTCCTCAGTAAAAGGCACATCCTGCCCCCCTGGAGTTTGCCAAAAGGCACCTGAAGGACTCTCAGACCATGAGAAACAAAATTCTCTGGTCTGGTGAAATAAAGATTGAACTTGGAGGGCTGTGGCTCAGTCGGTAGAGCAGGTTGTCCACTAATCGTACAGTTGGCGGTTCGATTCCCGGACCCGGATGACTCCACATGTCGAAGTGTCCTTGGGCAAGACCCAAGTTGTCCCCGATGGCAAGCTAGCACCTTGCATGGCAACTCTGCTACCATTGGTGTGAATGAGACACAGTGTAAAGCGCATTGGATAAAAGCGCTATATAAGTTTTTAACTTTTTGGCCTGAATAGCAAGCGTCATGTCTGGAGGAAACCAGGCACCACTCATCACCTGGCCAAGACAGTGAAACATGGTGGTGGTGGCATCATGCTGTGGGGATGTTTTTCAGTGGCAGGAACTGGGAAACTAGTCAGGATGAAGGGAAAGATGAATGCAGCAATGTACAGAGACATCCTTGATGAAAATCTGCTCCAGAACGCTCTGGACCTCAGACTGGGGCAAAGGTTCATCTTCCAACAGGACAACGACCCTAAGCACACAGCCAAGATAACAAAGGAGTGGCTACAGGACTCTGTGAATGTCCTTGAGTGGCCCAGCCAGAGCCCAGACTTGAACCTGATTGAACATCTCTGGAGAGATCTGAAAATGGCTGTGCACCGACGCTCCACATCCAACCTGATGGAGCTTGGGAGGTCCTACAAAGAATGGGAGAAACTTCCCAAAAATAGGTGTGCCAAGCTTGTAGCATCATACTGAAAAAGACCTGAGGTTGTAATTGGTGCCAAAGGTGCTTCAACAAAGCAAAGGCTGTGAAAACTTATGCAAATGTGTTTTTTTTTTTTTTTTAATTTTTAATAAATTTGCAAAGATTTTAAAGAAATTATTTCATGTTCTCATTATGGGGTATTGTTTGTAAAATTTTGAGGGAAATTCTACGGGAAAAACGTGGAAAAAGTGAAGCGCTGTGAATAGTTTCCGGATGCACTGTATTCTATGTGTGTTTATCTGGTACACGATATACAGTGATAATACACCACGCTGACATCATCATCCCTACAGGTGATGAGAAGTGAAAGAGCTACATGTGTTTTTATTTAATAACCTAATAATTTAATTATATTTTATTATGTTACTAATCATGTAAAATGAAAGAGGAAATGAGGTGAAATGGGGTGAAAGGTCACAGTTTGCTTTTCCTCTTCCTCAGGCGAGTCTTCTTCTTCGTCTTCGAGTCGATGATGAGCTGCGACTGGTGTTTGAGGGACATTCGAGTAACAACATCACCATCTTCTTCCCAGTTGTCGCCCTCTTCTACAGAGACAAAGAGAAACTCATCATCTTACTGTGTGTGTGTGTGTGTGTGTGTGTGTGTGTGTGTGTGTGTGTGTGTGTGTATCTATCTGTCTGTCTCACCTTCGTACAGGTCGGCTCTCTGATAATCCGGCAGTGTGATGCGAGTGTTGTAGTCAGGAAGCTTTCCCTCAATGCTGGCATGGAACTACACACGCACACAGACACACACAGACAGACAGACAGACAAACACACTATGTTTATAAACAGATGAAGGCTTTCTCTCTTTTTCACACACACACACACACACACAGACAAAAACACACACCTCCTGCTCCTCCATCTCCTTGATGAGGGTGTTTAAATCATATCCCTGTAGTTTGTTTTGCAGCTGCATCAGTTTCAGCTCCGCCTCCTTCAGCAGATCCAACACAGGCAGAGGACACACACACTCCAGCTGCACAGTGGCATCCTATACACACACACACACACACACACACACACACACACACACACACAATTTAGGACTGCTCTAAAATACAGTAACTACACAAGATCAATCAGATACTTTACTTTCTATTAGTGTGTGTGTGTGTACCTGCAGTGTTATGTGCTGAAGTTTGTCACACAGATGCTCCACCGCATTGCTCACAGTGTTCAGTGTGTGTGTGATTCTGTCCAGAGTCTCTTTAGCTGCATCACGTCTCTGCTGTTCCCTATGTAACTGAGACACACACTCCTCCAACATCCTCCTCCCACTAACACACACACACACACACACACACACACACACAAACACCAACCCTTTAAAAAGCATTTCAGATTAAAGGGTTGAATTCAGAGACGGTCACTTAAGTCCAGTATTTCAGTGAAGAAAGTTGCTGGTATTCAGATTATTAAAATCAGCTGCATGGAGTTCACACCTCTGGGGTTACCAGATATATTCAATAACATTAACCATTAAACCTGATAACAATCAGGGATAGAAAATACAGACTGAAGGAGGAAGCTGTGTTTACTTTCTTTGCTGTTCAAAATATGATGTAACATATTAAAGATTTATTTAAAAGAGAATTTAAACATGAAAAATTAAACACTGATATTACGACGTACGAAAGAGAAGATTTTGCGAGTGTTTAAATAAATCTATTAAGAGTCTCCTATATCACCAAATATATTTCTGCATGCAGAGGTGTGTTGCAATGTGCTACATTTACTTCATTACATTTACTTCAGTAACTTTTTGAAAAAAAATTACTTTTAACAGTAAGTTTAACTGGCCATACTTTTCCTCTTACTCAAGTTCATTTTTAATCACAGAAATCTGCTTTTACTTCACTACATTCGGTGAATTTCCTGTTACTATTAAATGTTAATGAATAGATGAAGTTTTAATAATTATTTTATATCATGTATAATTTTTATACACGTATAACAAGGCCGTGAGTCTCACGATATGCTGCAGTGGTCTGAATGCGGACATAACAACCACTCACGTCTTTAATCGGCTCAGTCCTGGAAGATAATGGCCGAAGAGGGGGAAGAAGAGGAGGCAGAATACCCACCCACCCACACACACACACCACATTATATAATTAAATAAAGACAGTCAAGTGTTGGGAAAATGTTTGTTTTTTGGGGTGTGTGTGTGAAAGATTTTAGGTTGAAAATGACAGGTTGTGTGTTATTGTACCCATCACAGGACTGCGATCTGCTGCTTCATCTTGAATCCAGGTTTCATATCTTATCATATTCATATTCATATATCATATTCTTGTTTTTGGCTACTCTACCCACTTCTGACTGCACAAATAGTGCTAGTTGTAATTCTCACATTAATCACTGGTTTAATTGAACAAAATGGCTTCCACAATCATTATTCAACAGCACGGAGAATAGCACTTGATCCAGCACATACAGTTACCGTGGTGTGAAAAAGTGTTTGCCCCCTTCCTCATTTCCTGTTCCTTTGCATGTTTGTCACACTTAAGTGTTTCGGAACATCAAACCAATTTAAACAATAGTCAAGGACAACACAAGTAAACACA
>JAFFST010053827.1:116475-129671 GCA_022414735.1 Noturus placidus | reverse complement strand
CTTGGGGTAATTTTGGGTGGCCGGCCACTCCTGGGAAGGTTCACCACTGTTCCATGTCTTCGCCATTTGTGGATAATGGCTCTCACTGTGGTTCGCTGGATTCCCAAAGCTTTGGAAATGGCTTTATAACCCTTTCCAGACTGATAGATCTCAATTACTTTCTTTCTCAATTGTTCCTGAATTTCTTTGGGTCTCGGCATGATGTGTAGCTTTTAAGGATCTTTTGGTGGACCTTACTGTGTCAAGCAGCTCCTATTTAAGTGATGCCTTGATTGTGAACAGGTGTGGCAATAATCAGGCCTGGGTGTGGCTAGAGAAATTGAACTCAGGTGTGGACAACCACAGTTATAGTAAGGGGGGCAATCACTTTTTCACACAGGGCCATGATGGTTTGGATTTTTTTTCACCTTTAATAATAAACACCTTCATTTACAAATTGCATTTTGTGTTTACTTGTGTTGTCCTTGACTATTGTTTAAATTGGTTTGATGTTCCGAAACACTTAAGTGTGACAAACATGCAAAGGAACAGGAAATGAGGAAGGGGGCAAACAATTTTTCACACCACTGTATACACACACACACACACACACACACAGAGACACACACACCAATGGTAGCAGAGCAGTCATGCAAGGTGTTAACTTGCCATCGGGAGCAACTTGGGGTTCAGTGTCTTGCCCAAGGACACTTCGGTATGTGGAGTCATCCGGGCCGGGAATCGAACCGCCAACCCTACGATTAGTGGACAACCCGCTCTACCACCTGAGTCACAGCTGCCCCGTTTATGTGATTGTGTAACTGTGTGTAATTGTGTAGTATGTATAGTTGTTATGTGGTATAGTTATAGTGTATAGTTGTGCGTAGTTGTGTTTAGTTGTGTGTAACTGTGACTCACTCGGCGTTCCCCCCTGTCAGTTTGTGCTTTTTGTTCCTCTGCTTGTTTTTTGTAGCGGTTCAGGGTCAGCTCTCTCTCGCTCCTCTCACCGTACACCATCAACTCCTGACGCTGTAGCTCCGCCTACACACACACACAAAACCAGGAAGATGCGCTGTTTAAATGACTTATTACACACCAACATTCCTGAAATGAACAGAGTAAATACACCGTGTGTGCGTGTGTACCTTGGCTGCATCTTTGGCCTGATGTGCGTTGTTGTTCATTAGCTGTAGATCTCTGAGCTCCTGTTTCTGTAGAATAATCTCATTCTCCAACTCATCTAACTGAGACTGGAAAGTTAGACTCTCCTCCTAACAGACACACACACACACACACACACACAATATGGTACGTCTTTACATGCATGTGTGTCTGTGTATAGCTGTGTGTGTGTAGCTGCGTTACCTGCAGGTGCTCCTTTAGTTTTTGGTAGCTCTTCATGATGTATTCGGCCTCCTGACATTTCAGTTGTGCTTTTTCTAACCGGTTCTCCAACACACGCAGGTTCTGCTCAACACACACACACACACACACACACACACCACATTCACCCCAAATATACATACCAACATGCAAATGCATTTTTACTGACAATATAAAGAGAGTAAATAGGTGGCGGAGCATGGTGGGGTGTGAAGATTGACAGGGGGCGGGACAAAATAAGTGACTTTTAGAGGCTGCACATGAGGGACATCACCTTCATTCTGTGGACGTCATAACTGAACACATTACCATTTTGTGTGTGTGTGTGTGTGTGTGTGTGTGTTACCGTGGCAACCCCATCAATCAGCAGGCCTGGTCTAGTTTCTCTCGCGGTGTTGTAGTCAGTGTTCAGTTCTTCCAGACGATGGCGCATTGTGTTCGTCATGTGTTTCAGTGCGTTCAACTTCTTCAATTTATCACACACTTTCTGATCCAGAATCAGCACCACTTCCTACACACACACACACACACACACACACACACACACACACACACACATACACATACACCCCACACCCACAAAAGTCTGTGTGATTTATTTTGGCTCTGTGTTGAGTGTTATTATATTGTTGAACATTACTCAGGTATAAACTTTATATTTAATGTTTAATTAAATGTCTTACTAAAAATCCACTGCATTATTTCTTATAAACTGCCGCCATCTTGTGGTCATACATCCGCCATTACAGTAACACCAGCCAACTCATAGTATTCAAACATGAATTACAACCCCAATTCTGAAAAGTTGGAACAGCATGGAAAATGAAGAAAAAAAAAAAAAAAAGAAACAACAACCCACCCAATTATTCATTAGTAAATTCCGGTCACCCTGAAAAACACATTATTACCACATTATTAGATGTTTTACTTTGTAAATGTAATGATTTTTGAAAATATACACTCATTTCAAATCTAATGACTGGAACACACTCCAAAAAAGTTGGGACAGTCAACTTTTTACCACTGTGTAACCTCACCGTTTCTTTTCATAACACTTCTGAGACACCAGTTGGTTTAGCAAGTGAAATTTTACCCCATTCATCCATTATGCATGTCTTCAGCTGTGCAACTGTACGGGACCTTCATTGCCTTATTTTGCACTTCATAATGCGCCACACATTCTCAATTGGAGTCAGGTCAGGACTGCAGGCAGGCCATGCTAGAACCCACACTCTCTGCTTAAGCAATCATGCACTTGTAATCTGGGCAGAAAGTGGTTTGGTGTTGTCCTGCCCTGGATGCAGCATATGTTACTCCAAAATGAGATATCTCTTTGTGCATTAATGGTGCCCTTACAGATGTGTAAGTTACCCATGCCATGGGCACTGACACGCCCCCATACCATGACAGACGCTGGATTTTGGACCTGACGCTGTTAACAGCTTGGATGGTCCTTTTCCTCTTTGACCCGGAGAACACGACGGCTATTTTGTCCAAAAAGTACTTGAAATGTTGAGTAGTTGGACCACAAAACACGATTCCACTGTGCTACTGTCCATCTCAGATGAGACAGAGCCAAGAGAAGTCGGTGGTTCTTCTGGACTTTGTTGAAATATGGCTTCTGCTTTGTATAACAAAGCCTTAACTTGCATCTGTGGATGCAGCAGCGAATGGTGTTGACTGACAAAGGTTTACCAAAGTATTCCCGAGCCCATGTCAGCATATCCATTACAGAATCATGACGGTTTTTGAGACAGTGACGTCTGAGGGATCGGAGATTATGCACATCCTTGCCCTTTACACACTGAGATTTGACCGGACTCCTTGAATCTTTTAATTATATCGTGCACTGTAGAAGGTGAAATGCCCACAATCCTACTGAATTGTTTCTGGGTAATGTTGATCTCAAAGTGTTGGATTATTCTCTTATACATCTGTAGGCAGATTGCCAAACCTTGACCCATCCTTGCGCTTAAAGGACTAGGACTTTTTTGAAGGCTCCTTATATAATATGATTAGAGAAATGTCTCACCTAGTTTCACATTATCTTCTAATTTCAACTTCTCTCTTAGTCCTAAATTGCCCTGTTACAACTTTTATGAACATGTTGCATGCATCAATTTCAAAATAAATGTTTATCTTCAAAAAAACAAACAAACCTATGCAGTTGATTAGGTAAAACATAAAACACCTGGTTTGATACGTTTTTCTTTAAGCACAAGTCAAAGTACATTTACAAATCAATCCTCTTTGTTGTTATTTGCATGTTATTACTATTATACAGTATTACCATACAGTTCCAACGTTATTGGAATTGGGGTTCTAATGTACTTAATAAAACACTACAATAAATAATAATATAATTTTTAAAAACCCCACTGATCTTAATCGGTGTGTGTGTGTGTGTGTGTGTGTGTGTGTGTGTGTGTGTGTGTGTGTGTGTGTGTGTGTGTCCTGACCTTCCCGGACATGTTCCTGTAGGCAGCTTTCTCTGAGCTGCGGGATTGAAAAGCGTCCCTAATGACCTGCTCATCTCCCTGCGTGCGTGCGCGCGCGCACACACGCACACACACGCACGCACACACACACACACACACACACACACACAAACACACACCTAAGCCAAAACCTAATCACACAGATATTATTATTATTGTTGTTATTATTACTATCAATAATAATAATAATAATAATAATAATAATAATAATAATAATAATAATAATAATAATAATAGTAGTAGTAGTAGTAAAGTTGGCTTGTCCTTACCGCAAGCGTCTTGGCCAGTTTCCGGTGTAGGAGTTTATTCTCCTGTCTGAGCTGCAGGATTTTCTCTCTGTTCTTCTTTATTAAACTCTGTGAGCTCTCATACTGCGCGCTTCTGTCTCCCTCTAGTGGACACACAGATGAACTACATGTCATCGCTTCAGCGTAACACTTACAAATAAAAAGATAAGGATAATATAGGCCTTTTACGAATGCTGTTTACAAAACGGAAAGTCAAAATAACTTACATTTTATAAAAAATATAAGAAAATCATGTACACAAAATAGAATACGTATGTATAGGTTAAGTATTATATATAGGTTAAATATATATAGGTAAAAAATTTAAAATCTTGGATATTTAATATCTAAATTAAGATTATTTAAATAAAATATCATTTATATTTAACAAAAAAATCGACGTGAATAAATACTGGACACTGATAAATTTCAAAATAAACAAAGAAACAAAACAAAACAAAAGGTGCTTTCACACCTTGTACAGAAACACACATGCTTGCATTTATTTACTTGTGTTGCTGTGATACACTGCAGCGGTGCTTCTGTATTTTGTACACCGTTGTGTTAGAGCTGTTCACTGCACTACAATTTATATTCTTGTCACATTGACACTTTTTTAAAAATATTTTAGACAGATCTTATATTCTCACTGCTTTTCACATGAGCGATTAATAAAAGTTGTAGTGCTGTTCAAACGCATTCTAAGACGCAAACGAGGGAAGCACACCGGTGCACTGTTTAAAGCTCTGTGAACGCGGGTTCAAAACCGCGCTCCCAAGTGTCTGTCTAGCGAATCTGCGATCCCTTCCTAGCAAAATGGACAAACTTCTCCTCACCCGCACAAACATGGACGTTGTAAACTCGGCTTTATTGTGCTTCACTGAAACCTGGTCAAGTGGCTTAAGTAGAAAGTATGCTTCACTTTTTACGCATACGCTTGGAAGAGCGTACAGTACACGTGACGCAAATTTTGTCATTAGTGTACGCGCGCCGCCCGACTTTTCTATCAAGTCACATGCGCATTTAATTCTTTTGCACTATTTAGTTGCTCCACAAGGTGGCAGCAGTAACCCAGGCCCGTTGATTCTCAAGGTAGTTGAAGAATAAACGGAAGTGACGGAAAAGAGTGCAGATTACAAAGTACTCGCGTTTGTATAATCCTAGCCTTAAAGAGGATTTGTATATGGGTGCTAATCGTGCCAAGAGATTTCCCAAGCATTGTTCTATGTGTTGTTGTGATTTTTCTTCGTTGTCGTCCTTCACACCAGAATACCTTCTTTACTGCTCTGTACTGACTCTTGTAGGCCAGGAAGGGTAGTGCAAGTTGTCGGAATGGGCACTTGTTGACGCCTGTATAAGTGTAAATGTCAAATGGAGTATACTGTGAAAGATTGCGTACGACTGTGCATATACGCTAGCGCACACATAAAAAAAAAGTATACCAGAGACTTTATATCCAGCAAGACCTTGACAGCAGAGACATGATCAAGTATCCTATTTGTGTACTTCAGTTCGGCTTTCAATACCATCATGCCTGAACTGCTCTAAACCAAACTGACCCAACTCTCCGTGCCCACCCCTCTCTGTCAGTGGATCACCAGCTTCCTGACATACAGACAACAGCGAGTGAGACTGGGGAAACTCATATCTGAGACTCTCACTGTCAGCACTAGTGCTCCTCAGGGATGTATTCTGTCTCCTCTGCTCTTCTCTCTGTATACAAATGACTGCACTGCTAAGGACCCTCCTGTGAAACTCCTGAAGTTTGCAGATGACACCACAGTCATCGGCCTGATCCAGACAATGACAAGGCTGAATACAGACGGGACGTTGAACGGCTGGCTGCCTGGTACGGTCACAACAACCTTGAGCTGAACACGCTCAAAACAGTGGAGATGACAGTAGACTTCAGAAGGAACCCCCTGCACTCCCTCCATCTCACCATCATGAACAGCAGTGGAGTCATTCAGGTTCCTTTGCACTACCATCTCTCAGGTCCTGAAGTAGGATGCTTACATAGACTCCATTTTGAAAAAGGCCCAGTAGAGGTTGTACTTCCTTCGCTAGCTGAGAAAGCTCAACCCGACATTGGAACTGCTGATACAGTTTTACTCAGCCATCATTGAGTCTGTCCTGGGTACTTCTATAACCATCTGGTTTGTTTCAGCCACCAAATCTGACAGAAGGAAACTACAACGGACAGTCAGGACTGCTGAGAAAATTATATGTGACCCTCTACCCAACCTCCAAGAACTTTATACCTCCAGATTGAGAAAAATGGCTAATATCTCTTTGAAGCCCTCTTACCCAACCCACATTCTCTTTGAACAATCACCCTCTGGTCGGCGCTATAGAGCACTAAGCAGCTGATAGCCAGACACAAGAACAGCTTTTTTTCACTCAGGAAATCACCTACTTGAAGAATTAAACCTGCCAACAGGGTCTCTTCATTGTGCATTTAATGCAACAATAATTTAATCCTTTTAAATATTTATAATATTTAATAATATGTACCTCTGTACATTAATTCCTCTTACATTTGTACATAACTGTACATCTGTAAATAGCATATCTGTACATACATACATTATATTTAATTTTACTGCTTATTCTTTTATACTGTGTGATATTTCATTTTTTCCTGCACTGGAAGCTCCAGTCTCCAAGACAATTTCCTTATGAGTGTAAACATACTTGGCAATAAAACACATTCTGATATAGTGTGTAATTTATATCTAACACACTTTAATAAGCTATTTATACTTTAATACAGATATATTAGATGCAACATTTTTATTTATATAATAAATATTTAAATAAAAACACCAAGCTGCGTCTCTAATTCTATTGACCCTTGATTGTTTCATTTCTACATTTAGAGTTTGAACTGTTAGTGTTTATGATCTCGAGATTTGTGTAGAAATATAATGTTAATATAATGTTAACTCCAGATATCTGCACTTGTGTGTGTGTGTGTGTGTGTGTGTGTGTGTCTGAGTGTGAGGTTATTTACTCACCCAGCAGCTGGATTTTTCTCTGTAACTCTGAGATTTGGTCATGAATTGGAGGTCTGGTGCTCTTTGAATTGAAGGTCGTCGGCATTTTAATTTAAAATCGGATTATTTATGAGATTTTTCGTCACACTCGGAGTTTGTCTCTCTCTCTCTTTTTCTCTGTGTTTGATTAACACAGCGGGTGCGTTGCTTAGCAGCCTGGACACTTCCTGAACGGGCGTGTCCTGAGTCTAAGCCCCGCACACATGCAGCTGAGTAGGAAAAGAAACGAACCAAAAAAAAGCCTTTTTTTAATTTTTTTTTTATTTAAAATATAAAAGCGGGCGTACAGTGTAATAAATACACAATAATGAGGTTTACTTGGTTTCCGGACTGGATTTTTGTTGTTGTTGTTTTTTTTTTTTTTAACTTAAAAACGTCGTTTAATTCTGCTCACATGTTACAGTATTTCCAGTGTTCGTATTAATACATTAGCAGTTGTTTGATCATAATGCAGTTTAGATACAAAACTGTGCTAAAAACCCCCAAAAACGTTAAATTTCAACACTTTTACAGCAGCGCGAGGAAATGTAAATACTGACAGCTCAAACACTTTTCCTTATTTACACACACACACACACACACACACACACACACACACACACACACACACACACGCGCGCACTCCCTGTTAGACATCTAGTGCACTATACATGGTGAGATATATACTGTATTACTTCATATTTACATAAATGGGGGCTTCGTGTCAAATACTTCAGATTATAGTGCACTAATTAGGGTATAGGGTGCATCATTTCACTACACTTTAATCTCTAATTTTATTTTTCTATATTAGATATATACAGTGCATATGCAAGTGTAGAGAACATGATTTAATATGTGTGGTGCAGTGCACTACGCAGTGCAGAGGAGTCTTTACCCTGTGTAATGCAGTACAATTAAATATGAAGGAAGGAGCGTAATCTCAGTACTGGACATATAGTGCACCAAGTAGGGTGCAGTATCAATTGTTTAGCCAAACTAATGTATACTTCATTCCCTCAGACGTGCACTTGTTTTGTGGTTTAGTGAGCTGCTGAACACTATATGAGGATTGTTAATTTCAGATCACAGTTAAAGGGAAGTGCGATGAGGGACATCTGAGGGTACAGAGGGGAGATACAGTTCACTAGGTAGGGCGTAGTTGACATCTCCTTCCCCTCACTGGTCAGACCAGGCCAAGTTCTTCTTCTTCAGCGTCTTCATCAGATCCTGATTCATGAAGTAGGGCTTGCTAGCCGAGCCATCATTACGCTCCAGATCCTCCACTGATCACAAACAGCCTCGTATCAGTAATAATAATAATAATAATAATAATAAAACACAAAATATAGCATCAAACATAAAATAACTAACATAAGAATAAGTAAATATGTATCCATAAAAATATCTATACACTCAAAGTAAAAAATCATGTTATATTAATCCATCCATCCATCATAAACAATAATATAAATAAACAATAAACAAAAACATAATATATTACAAAGCTCCAGTGCACTGATGTGCACAGTGTAAAATTAGGACCTGCCCACAGTGGACTGTACCACTGTAAAGCTGCGGGGTAGTGAGGAGAATGTTAGTGTTAGCATTAGCACTCAGATGACTGAGTTACAGCAGGCAGCAGTTTATTCACTGGAAGTCACACAAAACATACAAAGATGGAAAAATGAGAAAGAGGTAGAAAAAGAGGTAAGGCAGAACAATCACTTTCACTGTAGTGGGCATGTCCAAAGTGGTAGTCATGGCAGTGGGCGTGGCTGTACCTCCTGACATCGTTCAGGTTCAATAACTAGTATGACATTAGCTACTGAGCTAGCTATCATCCAGTTTGAGCTAGTAACTTGTCATTAGTGTGTTTAACAGCATGCTAATTCGAGTTAACTAGCATTAGCAGACCACTAGCCCCATATTGAACATTCTCGTATTTATCTGTGTTTATGACATCAGGAGTACGAACTCCAGCTCCACAAAGTAAACGTTTACACATTAGTAGATTATTTTCATTTCACTTTTCATTTCAACTTTTGTTCTGATTTTGTAAACATAGCAATGCTAAACCACAAGCACATTCCTGAACCACACCATAACACACACACACACACACACACACACACACACACACTGATTATCATGTCTACACACATCGCAATATTTAACAAGAAATATTATTATCAATTTTCATTCAGAAGCAGGCAGAGAGCGTCAACATGGAAAAAACAATCCCAAAATTCCATTCAGCATGCAAACATGGCTGATCGAATGCTCTCTGTGATTCAGGAACACAACTGTAGTGAACATCACTCTGTATAACAATTACACCAGTGCTCACTGAATGACAGATTGAAAGCCGTTACCATGGTTACAATTTGCTCTCAAACCCCCTGAAGCTAACAACAACGAAACAATTCAAACCAGCTGTATGTCTCAAGAAGCAAGAAATTCTTGGAACTGCGTATCTAACCCCCCCACCCCCCCATGTAATTGGTCCAAAGGTGACACACCTCTTTGTCGTGTTTGGGGTCATGACCTTGTGTCATGCTGGTTTTAAGGCTTTTTTGTTTAGATTTTTTTAGTTTAACTCCCTCACCAGTGCTAGGTAGCATCAGTTAGCTTAGCAGAGCTTAACTAGCCAGGTTAGTTTGTGTGATATAGCCGAATCCAGAAAGAGAAACTATGAGGTTTATTTACAACCGGCTACATGGGAACATGCTAATTTAGTATTAATATTTAACGTCAGCACACGTCACTGTTTCTCGCCATGTCATGTCACTCGTTCTGAGGCGTTAGCGGCATCTCGCTCTCCTGGGGACCATTCTCCAGAGGCTTCGGTTCTTCTGGTTCCTGCTGATCTTCTTCTTCTTCTCGTGACTCCTCAGCCTCTTGCACATCGTCATCCTGAATTCCGTTTTGCTGCACTGTGTTTTGAGGACCTGTCATCGCTAATTCAACTCCTTGTTCTTTTTTTTCCTCCTTTACCCTCACAGAATCCTGTGTTAGCATTAGCTCTGCTTCTTCCTTCTGCGTCGTCACTTGCAGTTCTGCTGTTTCCTGATTCAGCTGCACTTCTTGTGTTAGTGTTACTTCTTGTGTTAGCGCTACTTCCTGTTTTAGCGGCACTTCCTGCGTTAACATTACTTCCTGCTTTAACACTGTCTCCTGCATTAGTGGTATTTTTTCCTCATTTTCCTGCTTGACACTCTCCTGCTGTTTGAGCTGCACTTCTCCGTTTTCCTGAAGGGCCACTTCTTCTTCCTCTCCTTCTTTTCTTTCTTCCACCGCTGTCACTTTGCTAACAGATAAAATGTCATGCAGCTCGGGGGACATGAGGTACGGCCGCTCGGTGGAGCCGTCATTCCTCTCCAGGTCCTCACCTTCAGTGTTTCAGAGTGTTAGCAGGTTGTTAGGAGCAGAGAGACAGCAGGGGGCGGGGCAAAGAAGAAGAGTGAAGACAGACAGAAAGAAAAGGATTAGCACTGAAGCTAAGCACAAGTATCAGAGAAAATGTGGAAGTGAGAGAGACTAAGAATAGAAAGAGAGGAGAAAGGAGGAGAGAAACCTACACACACACACACACACACACACACACACACACACACACACACACACACACACAGGGGTTTCACACTTACAGAAGCAGAGGAACAGTGTGTCCACACACATCGCATACACACTGAAGAAGCCGTGAGCGATCACATACGCCCCAAATACCACCGTCTGGAGAGAGAATCACACACACACACACACACACAAACACGATATAAAACTGTGACATCATTATAATCATCCTCACTGCTGTGACGTCATCAGCAATAACATTGCTGCTCATGATCTTTACAAAATAAAGAAAAAAACAAAACCAATTATTTTTCACACAAAAAAACACCTCCTGTCTGTAACAGCAGCTCACTACTAGGCAACAGTGTAACAACAATTGCCAAGTTTCCATCCACTTTTTGTGCTTTTCTGTAATCGACAAAGTGAAAGTGTGTAAAAAACATTTGTAACATTTGCCATCTGCTGCCTGTTTCCATCCAATTGGCTTTTTAAAGATAAAATGGTGTGCCTGATGACATCATCCTTCCAAAAAAAAACATGTTTTGATGTATCACCCTTGAAATCTGCCCTTCAGTTGTTTCCATACATAATGTTGTGTATATCGCAAATTGTGTACGTTCAGCGTCCCACATTGTCCTCAAATCTTTGTAAAATGGAGATAGTATTGAGACAATTAAATTAAATTGACCAGCTTACGTTCATTTTAATTCACAAATAATTGTAGGAAACATCAGAGGACAAGGTCAGAATGGAGCAGCTGCTCGTCTGATAGAGCTCCAAGTATGCTGAAGCCCATGGGCGTAGCCGGAGTGGCTCATCAGGAGAAACGGGAGAATTCCCGCTGGACTGCTTATAAACTGGGCTCATAACATAAGCATGTTACATTATTGTGTGACTAATAACTAAAGTAACGAATGACACTTTTTAACAAATTTTTTGTAGCACAAAACAATACTCAGTATGTCAGTTATTATCTATCTTTATGGTCTTGATGGAACATGTCAGTAATAAATGTAACGGGATAGTAAGAACTGCCCATGGCGGAGGTAGTGTTGGAGAGCTGTGCCCATGAGAGCGGATTCCTCTCGCCCTGCACAATCTGGCAAACTGCACCGAGTACAGTGTAGTGGGGGGAACATTCAGGGTTAAAAAAAACAACTGGGCATCGATGTGTATATGTGTGCACAGCTATTAAAGAAAAATAAATGTTGAGTTTTATCAGGCTGCTGAATGTAGCGGAGGCCAATGAAATCACAATTTCTTGCATCACAGGTTTGCAGTGTGTTGGATGGTACGCACATTCCTATTCTTCTTGATGGATAAATTCTGTCATGTGACAATTTTTTTTGCACATGTGCCATTTTTTCTCGATAAAAAACAATCCCAAATGATTTTCCCACAACATTTAAAGTATCGACATAGAGTTTATGCACTAAAGTTAAATGCTTAAGAGTATGTTGGCCAAAAAAACCCTTGGATGGAAATACAGTGCCTTGCAAAAGTATTCGGCCCCCTTGAACTGTTCGACCTTTTGCCACATTTCAGGCTTCAAACATAAAGATATAAAACTGTAATTTTTTGTGAAGAATCAACAACAGGTGGGACACAATCATGAAGTGGAATGAAATTTATTGGATATTTCAAACTTTTTCAACAAATAAAAAACTGAAAAATTGGGCGAGCAAAATTATTCATCCCCTTTACTTTCAGTGCAGCAAACTCTCTCCGGAAGTTCACAGAGGATCTCTGAATAATCCAATGTTGACCTAAATGTCTAATGTTCATAAATAGAATCCACCTGTGTGTAATCAAGTCTCCGTATAAATGCACCTGCTCTGTGATAGTCTCAGAGGTCCGTTTAAAGCACAGCGAGCATCATGAAGAACAAGGAACATACCAGGCAGGTCCGAGATACTGTTGTGAAGAAGTTTAAAGCCGGATTTGGATACAGAAAGATTTCCCAAGCTTTAAACATCCCAAGGAGCACTGTGCAACCGATAATATTGAAATGGAAGGAGTATCAGACCACTGCAAATCTACCAAGACCGGCCGTCCCTCTAAACTTTCAGCTCATACAAGGAGAAGACTGATCAGAGATGCAGCCAAGAGGCCCATGATCACTCTGGATGACCTGCAGAGATCTACAGCTGAGGTGGGAGACTCTGTCCATAGGACAACAATCAGTCGTATACTGCACAAATCTGGCCTTTATGGAAGAGTGCAAAGAAAGCCATTTCTCAAAGATATCCATAAAAAGTGTCGTTTAAAGTTTGCCACAGGCAGACACACCAAACATGTGGAAGAAGGTGCTCTAGTCAGATGAAACCAAAATTGAACTTTTTGGCAACAATGCAAAACATTATGTTTGGCGTAAAAGCAACACAGCTCATCACCCTGAACACATCATCCCCACTGTCAAACATGGTGGTGGCAGCATC
>JAFFST010053827.1:95164-116217 GCA_022414735.1 Noturus placidus | reverse complement strand
AATTTTTCAGTTTTTTATTTGTTGAAAAAGTTTGAAATATCCAATAAATTTCGTTCCACATCATGATTGTGTCCCACCTGTTGTTGATTCTTCACAAAAAATTACAGTTTTATATCTTTATGTTTGAAGCCTGAAATGTGGCAAAAGGTCGAACAGTTCAAGGGGGCCGAATACTTTCGCAAGGCACTGTATGTCTAATGATTATTTTGTAACAATAGCCAAGTTTCCATCCAAGGGTTTTGTTTATGAAAAAAAAAATATTTTTGCGTTTAACTTTAGCGCATAAACTCTATGTTGATACTTTAAATGTTGCGAAAAAATAGTTTGGAAAGTTTTCTCCTTTGTTCGTGTCATGACACACTTCTATGATCATGTGTTGTGAAGATCAGACTATGATAGATCCCTGTATTTTAAATAAAACAGGCCGCTCATTCACACCTGATCCACCCGACTCTAATTTCACCTTCAAATTAACTGCTAATCCTAGAGGTTCACATACTTTTGCCACTCACATACTCATATGTAACATTGATCATTTTCCTCAATAAATAAATGACCAAGTATAATATTTTTGTCTCATTTGTTTAATTGGGTTCTCTTTATCTACTTTTGGGAAAATCTGCTGATGTTTTAGGTCACATTTATGCAGATATATAGAAAAGTCTATCACAAACTTTCAAACACCACTGTGTGTAACCTCTGTAGAGTGTTATAGATAAATGTTAAAGAGATGTACGTGTTTGTTTGTGCGAGTGTGTCTGTGTATGTGTGAGAGTGTATGTGTGCGCGAGAGTGTGTGTGTGCGAGTGTGTGTGTGTGTGACAGTGTGTGTGAGAGTGTGTGTGTGTGTGTGTGTGCGTGCGAGAGTGCATGTGTGTGCGCTTGTGTATGTGTGCGAGAGTTTATGTGTGCGTGTAAGAGTGTGTGTGTGCGAGAATGTATGTGTGTGAGTGTGTGTGTGCGTGTGTGCACAAGTGTGTGTATGAGGGTGTGTGTGTGTCTCACCAGTATAGGAACCCAGTAGTAGTTTAATGATGGTGCTGCTTCCTCCACAGCCTTTATCTTCCCAGAGAAGAAGAAGAAGGAGCCGATTCCTGATCACACAGTAACATTCACACACTCATTAACATGAACCAAACACACAAACACACACACACCACAGACACACACACCCCACACACACTAGTTACTCACCTACAATCCCAACAATAAGCAGTTTCCCCAGAAACAACAGGAAGTCAGTGACTTTGTCCAAAACGGCCACCCTAAGACACACACACACACACACACACACACACACACACACATACAGTACACACAATCACACACGGTTATTACACACATACAGTACAGACACAGGAGTGAGATGATGATGTCATCAGAAAGAGCCATGTGTTCTTACCTGACGATGTTCCTCATGAGTAGGAAGAAGGCGTCTTTAGCAGATGTGCAGAAGTTTTTTCCATAAATCGCCACCTGATGCGTTAGAAAGACACACCGTTAGCGCCAGGCTAAACTGTGACATTAACATTAGTCTTGGAGCATCAATGTAGACCTACAGAAGCAAATTTCACACAGTGAATACATCTGAGTTTTGTGTGTGTGTGTGTGTGTGTGTGTGTGTGTACCATGATGTAGGCATTTCTGTTGATGAATTTGATGCACTTCTCCAAACACCAGAAGCAACACTTCAGGCAGCTGAGCAGGAACTTCGCAAATCTGTTCTCAGCTCCTGCAGGAACAACAGCAAGAAACCAGAAATTTAAACACAGAAAGTAAATCATCTGTGTTCACTGTGTTTGTTCTGTGAGACATCATGCAGAGCAGTAATGAGGCAATAACACCTCCAAACAATTACACACCAATACCACAGATCACAGACAGACAGACAGCGAGAGACAGACAGACAGACAGACAGACATACACACACCTTTCAGTTTGTGATCGAGGTACTCCAGCACGACTCTGATCACTTGAACGATCGCCAGAATGAGAGAACCAAATGCCAGAGAACCTGTGTGATACCTGATACACACACACACACAGTGTTAATCATTACATTATTAATTACAGCTCATTTTCATTTCGAACAGAAAAAAAACCCCACAATCAGTTCTCGAAAAAGTGACAAGAAAGTTTAAACAGTGTTAAAAATGTAAATTATATCAAATTAACTTTCTAATAAAGTGACATTTAAATGTAAATATAAGATGAATAAACACACACAGACACACACATCACAGACCTAAGGGCACGGCCAAACGAGCTGAAGATGGGGAATGCTGGGATATCTTCAGGTTTCTTCAAGGCCCAATAGTAGGAGGCGAACGCTCCGGCCAGGGTCACATTACCCAATGCCACCACAAAGTTCACACACCAGAAGAACAGGAAGAGGTTATAGAACTGGAACAGAATCAGGAACCTGTGATAGAATGTTTCACCGCCGTAAAACGCAAATATACACTCAGCATCAGGACACACCGAGGATATGTTCGAGATGTTAAACGTCTGGAATACACAAACACACACACACACACACATTGAAGGTTTACTGAAACATCTGCACTATTATTATTATTATTATTATTATTATTGGTCATGTGACTGACCTGAGGGTCACACGTCTGCCTGCTGAACTCACACTCGCTGTTGTTAAACACTTTATACACCGCCGTGTTGGACGTCGAGAGAAAACTGCAGGAGTTCATTAAGGAACATATCGAACAGTCACTAAACTACTCTTCATGGAACAATGTGATGTGTGTGTGAGAGAAACAAGGACAGACCAGACTGTTTGAAGCTCAGAGGAGAAATTTTCACTGCCGCCTTCACTAATGAATGCAAGATTTCAGACAAACAAGGCATTGTTGTGTATTTAAGAGTGTGTGTGCTCTATTTACACTGGTGCGTTTTCGTTTTAAAACACATAATGTTTGCTACGTTTATGCTTGCCATTTTAGTTTGAAAACTCCGGGCTCGCGTTTCAGTGTAAACAGACCAAAACGAATACTTTTGAAAACATTCAACACTTTGTAACAGTCAGAGGTTAGAATGTTAGAACCTACATTAATATGTGTGTGTGTGTGTGTGTGTACAGGATACACAGCAGTGATGGCCCAGTACGCAATTACCAGAGCCAAAAGGGCAAAGGTCAGCAGGGGATAGAACAGTGATGACATCACATGACCCACCGCCCTGAAATACACAGACACAGAGAGGCGAAGTTAGATTACTGTGTGTGTGTGTGTGTGTGTGTGTGTGTGTGTGTGTGTGTGTGTTACCTGCTGGCCTCTTTAATCAGAGCAATGGCAATCTGGAAACGTTTCCTGAGGAAGATGAGCAGGAGGATGATGATGACCTCCACAATACACAGGATGATCACTGACACACACACACACACACACACACCATCATCTTCATCATTAGCAGCAGCATTCTGTAGTGAACACACTGGAAATATTTAGTGATGCTGTGGGTGTGTGTTAAACCACACACACCTGTTCACCATGTAGGGCACACTTTACCTTCACACGACATGGTGCATTATGGGTAATGTTGGGTAATGGGTAATGTTGTGTACTGGAAATAACACACTGTTTTATGCTTTAACACATGACATGCAGTGAGTAGGGTGTGTGTGGTTTGTGACACAGCTGTGTTAGAGTGAGGGAGTGATTGAGTCTCACTGAAGGCAAGCCACGTCTGCTGCAGCTGCAGATACACAGAGAAGTCCGTCTGCAGACCCAGGTCTGTAATAGACACGTCTGCACCGGGCTGTCCTCGAAACTGCACGTATTGCATATAACAGTGAAATATACCTACAAACATACACACATACATGCACAACAGACAGAGAGAAACAAAGACAGAGATGTAAGTGACTTTAATGTATAAACTACAGCGTGTGTTTAATGTTTAATAAAAGTTGTTTGTAAGTTTATCACCGTATGCAATAACGAGCAGCACCATGACGATCATCACCCACACCATCACCCCCGCTAACAACCGCAACAACACAATGAACAGCAGACTGAGCACCATCGCTACTGCCAACCCACTGAGAGAGAGAGAGAAAGAGAGAGAGAGAAGGGGGGTGTGGAGAGAAAGAGAGAACTTTTTGGCCTTAGCGCAAAGTGCTAGATCTGGCCTTAAAGCAGCAATGAGAACACTAGCCACGCTGTGAAGCATGGTGGAGGTAGCATCACATCGTTGAGAAATTTTTCATCAGCAGGGAAACTGGTCAGTCCAAAACAGGACAATCCTACAAGTTAACCTGTTCCACAGACTGGACTGCAGAGCGTCACCTTCCAAAAGCACAACGGCCCTGAGCCCTGAAACCTAAAGCTACAATGGAGAGGTTCTACATCAAAAACCTGAATGAGCTGAACATGTTAGAACTTGAATGAGTTAGAACCTAAATATGTTAGAACCTGAAAGTGTTAGAACCTGAACCTGTGTGTGTGTGTTTGTGTGTGTGTGTGTGTGTGTGTGTGAGACTCACAGCAGGATCCAGTGCCAGGACTGTGTGTAATCCTCAAAGATCCTCATGAACACCTGCCGCGCCTCCATCACAATGTTCGACTTTCTGTCAAATCACACAATAAGAAACGTTCATAAAGAGGGCGGAGTCAGAGTTCCTTCCTGTGACTGTGTCCTAAACACAGTACTGCACTAAATACTCCTGCATCCATAGTAACCTTCTGTACTGCACTACTTTAACAGGTTATTATATAACACTTTGTTATGTGATTTGGGATGCAGCCCCAAACTAAATCTAGTTAGACTGCTTTACCTTTAGCTTGCTAATATGAGTGCTGTACACTGCATGAGGCTGTGTCTCAAACCACTGTACTGTATCTACAGTTACCTGCAGAAGTGTAATGACTCTACAGAGTACTTTGAATGTGATTTGGGACATAGCCCATTATCAATCAATCACAAAGTACTATGTTTTGTTAAACATATGGAAATACCTACACACACACTCACTTTGATGCCTCTAGCAGGTCAGTGGTGTTTACATTCGTGTTGTTTTCAACTGAGAAAGATGTCTCGTTGCCGATAACAACAACTCCACCCTTTCTCGTCTCCAGAGCCGGGAGGCATCGGCGTGTAACTGAGGGAATCACACACACACACACACACACACACACACACACACACACACACACACACACATTAATGACTCTTACAAAATAAATCCATTTTTCCTATACGTCTAGTACAGAATGTCAATATATGACATTATTGTACAACACCATTTCTGAAAAAGTTGGGACAGTATGGAAAAAAAAAACAATAAAAAAGAAAATTCAATTCACTTTGTACTATATTGACAACACATTAACACATTATTTGATCTTTTACTTTAGAAAACTTTATTTTTGAAAATATACACTCATTTCAAATTTGATGACTCCAAAAAAACATACTCTAAAAAAGTTGGGACAGTCGACAGTTACCACTGTGTAACATCACCTTTTCTTTTAATAACACTTATTAAGCATTTTGACACTGAAACCATCAGTTGGTTAAGTTTAGCAAGCGGAATTTCCCCCTATTCATCTATTATGCATTTGTTCAGCTGCACAACTGTACAGCTGTACTGTTGGTTGCCTTATTTTGGGATTCTTAATGTGCCACACATTTTCAATTGGAGTCAGGTTAGGACTGCAGGCAGGCCATGCTAGCACCCACACTCTCTGCTTACACAGGCATGCGCTTGTAATCCAGGCAGAATGTGGTTTGGAATTGTACTGCTCTGAATGGCAGCATATGTTACTCCAAAATGTGTACATATCTTTCTGCATTAATAGTGCCCTCACAGATGTGATAGTTAGGCACTGACACGCCCCCATACCATGACAGACGCTGGCTTTTAGACCTGACACTGATAACTGCTTGGATGGTCCTTTTCCTCTTTGGCCCGGAGAACACGACGGCTGTTTTGTCCAAAAACTACTTGAAATGTTTACTCATTGGACCACAAAACACGATTCCACTGTGCTACTGTCCATCTCAGATGAGACCTTACTGACAAAGTTTTACCAAAGTATTCCCAAGCCCATGTCAGGATATCCATTACAGAATCATGACGTTTTTTAAGTCAGTGACGTCTGAGGGATCGGAGATCACACGAATTCAGAAGTGGTTTTCAGCCTTGCCCTTTAAACACCAAGATTTGACTGGATTCCTTGAATGTTTTAATAATATTGTGCAGAAGTTGAAATGCCCAAAATCCTATTTGTTCTCAAAGTGTTGGATTATTCTCTGACTCATCTGTTGGCACACTGCTGAGCCTTGACCCATCCTTGCTCTTAAAGGACCAGGCCTTTTTTGGAAGCTCCTTATATACTATCATTAGACAATTGCCTCGCCTGTTACACATCAGCTTCTTATTTTGAACATGTTCCATGCATCAATTTAATAATAAATGTTATCTTAAAAAAACTATGCAGTTGATTAGATAAAACATCAAAACACCTTCTCTTTATACGTTTTTGTTTAAATACAAGTCAAAGCACATTTACAAATCATTCCGCTTAGTTTTTTTTGCATTTTCCATACTGTCCCAATGTTTTCGGAAATGTTTTGTATTTTACACCATCATATTGCTATATCTGGTGTGTCCATGAAAACAGTGTTAGCAAAAATGCCAACAAAAAAAACCAAACACCATGAAACCAGTCCCACTGTGATGCATGGTGGTGGGAGCATCATGAGAAGATGCTTTTGTGAGTCCAAATACAGGACAATCATTTAAATCAGTTCCAACCTGCCAGAGACTTCATGCTAACAACATTAGCTATGAATATAATGCTATATCAGGTTGCTAGAAGATGAGTATGAACTTACACGCCTTGCTGGGAAAGATCATAGCTGGACACGCCTTGTCCCGCAAGAGCTCTGGTACAGTCTGAGAACACAAAAAGACAAACACACACTTTGATAACTATGGGCAGGGCATCCTGGTGTGATGTGATTGGTGCAGGTAGCAATCTACCAAGCTACTTCATGAGTGATGAGTGACATGAAGACCATAAGAGAAGTGATACAGGTTAGCATAATCGCTACATAACAGTTATGATTACAATGCTTCTGTATACATGATTTCTGCTCTCAGCCAATCAGAACACAGCGATGTGGATACACACCAGTGTGAGGTCGACGTCCTGCTTACAAAACTGTGAGTAATACTGCCAGTTCTGAGTATTCAGCTTCGCCTTCACCAGGGTCAGGAAACGATCCGGACACTTCTCTACACATATCTACACGTACACATACACGCAACAAACACACACACATTCACAGACATAGTAGGGATAAAAATCATGCCGTTACACTGGTGTATATCATGTTTAACTTACTCTGAGAGTAGTAGATGGGGGTTTGATCGGTTGATAGGCGGTTAAGGGAGTGAATAGGATGGTTACAGGGGTTTAAATAGATTGAGGAGTTAGAGAGGTAAGATTACAGGGGTAGATGAGGTGGTTAGAAGGGTATATGGGGAGGTAAGAGGGGTGTGTGAGGCATTTAGAGGGGTAGATGGAGAGTAAGGGGGTAATTGGGGTGATTAGGGTGGTTAGATGAAGCGGTTAGAGGAGCAGATGGAGAGTAAGGTGGGAAAAGGGGTGCTTAGAGTGGTAGACGGAGCGGTTGGAGGAGCCGATGAAGAGTAAGGGGGTAAATGGGGTGATTAGAGTGGTTAGATGCAGCTGTTAAATGGGCAGATGGTGAGTAAGGTGGAAAATGGGGTGATTAGAGTGGTAGACGGAGCGGTTAGAGGGGAAGATGGAGAGGAAAGGGTGGTAAATGGGGTAATTAGAGTAGTAGACAGAGCAGTTAGAGGGGCAGATGGAGATTAAAAGGTGTAACTGGGGTGGTTAGAGTAGTAGATGAGGGGTAGAAACCTGTGTGGTAGGGCACTGCAACTCCAACAGCACTAGTGGACTCGCACACTTCAGAATGTTGAAGTAAAACAGTAGAGGCTTTTTCCTGAAAACACAAAACGCAAAGCTGAAGAGCTCCTGACCAACTATGCACACTTACAGGAAAATGATTTAAACACACTTTATTCCATATGTGCACCCTGTCACACCAGTTTCCTCAACAACCCCTTTACCCTACTGCACTGCATATCAGCCACTGACTTCTACAGTGCATGACCCCCTGTAATCACTGCCTCTGCAGTCTGTCTGTGTAACCCTGACCTGCATCACTCTGTACAATAACGCTGCTCTGTAGTGTTCAGCTCTTTTTCACTTACTCCAGTGATGTGAACTGCTGCCCACAGAACTGCCCCTTGCTGTCTGTGGGGTAAATCACCTTCTTCGGATCTCCCTGAGACCAGGCTGTGCACACACACACACACACACACATGCACAAACATGTATTTACTTATATGTTTATTCTTAGCAGTTTAGTCTCTATATTCTGTTTAAAATACACATAGAGTAAATTTACCCAGAATTCCCACGGCAAAGTACCCCATCAGTGCCAGGATGAAGAGGATACAACACACTACATCAGTGCAGCTCCTAAAACACACACAGACACACACACACACACACACACACACAATGCATAGTTTCACACATTGCTTACTTCCTAATGCAGGGAGCTCATAATTACTTAGTGTTCTTACTAGAAAGTCGGCCATTTTAGGGCTCTGTCCCAAACAGCTCTTTGTATGTATTTAAAATATCTACTGTGCGTTAATGGTTTAGTAAAGCTCATAAATGTGTCTCTGTATCACCTGTTATGTATCGGGCCTTTAAAACTCGGGTCAAACTTCCTTGAATCTCCTGCAAAAAAAAAAAAAATAATAATAATATATAAAAATACAGAGGGTGTGTGTGTGTAAATTCAATGTACAATGTGGTGCAATGTGTAGTTGTAGTGTAATGTGTAGTTTGTAAAGTGTAATTTGAAGTTGTAGTGTAATTTGTAGTTGTAATGTAATGTGTAGTTGTAATGTAATGTGTAGTTGTAGTGTAATGTGCTGTTGTAATGTAATGTGCAGTTGTTGTGTAATGTGCAGTTGTAGTGTAATGTGCAGTTGTAACGTAATGTGTAGTTGTAGTGTAATGTGCAGTTGTAACATAATGTGTAGTTGTAATGTAATGTGTAGTTGTAGTGTAATGTACAATTGTGTAGACAAAAGACATGCCTGCGTTCGTTTTCACTGACTGAACATGTTCAATCTGTGTTTGTCGGTCGTGGAATGTGGTATGATTTTCCAACAAACTCTGACATAATCGGACCTGGGCACAAACCGTTGCCATGACAATGAGGCAAGCATCCCTGAAAACTCCATAGAAACGAAAGCATGCGCGCTAGGTACTGGGCGCGCTTAATCGTTGTTGTGGGTAACGGCATAATGACATATTTCTGGATGAATCAGAATGAAGAGCATAAATGATGTATCGATGTGTTATTTAAATAAAAGTGTACTGTATGTTTTGATCCCTGGTAAGGATAATCTACTCTTGTATTTTAGGTTTAATCGGGATAATCCGCTCACCATCTGCAGTTTTCTGTATTGTTTCATAAAGTAAGAAGTGAATTCACAACAAATGTTTATAAAGTACATTTGCATACAAATATTGTTCATAATGTACGATGTAATAATGATCTTAGCTTACCACACAGCCTAGCTTAATATGTCATTCTCTGAGTTGTTGAAACTGCTTGGGGGAAAACTGAGCAACATTTTGAGAGTGTTGCACATCCTCTGTCTGCAGTTCTATGCTTAAAGATAAAGGTTCACCACAACCTCTTTCTTTTCACTCTTCGTCTTCTCAGGGAAAGAATGACTCGGAAAGACACTAGTACTAGTAACATTCTGATGTGGTAAAAGGATCATCCATGTGTGTCGGGGCAGCGTGAACATGACAGCTGTGTTTCCCAGCATTCTACAACCAACAGCCAACATTTAAGTGTTGGTGATTGTTGGCATTGGTTTGCGTCTGTTTGTGCAGTGTGAACTAGGCTTAATGTGTAGTTGTTGTGTAATGTGAAGTTGTTGTGTAACGTTTAGTTGTGTAATGTGTAGTTGTTGTGTAATGTGTAGTTAGTGTAATGTTTAGTTGTGTAATGTGTAGTTGTTGTGTAATGTGTAGTTAGTGTAAGATATAAAGCATCTAAAACTTAGTGTTTTTATCTCACAGATATAGAGCACTGAGGAGTGTGTTAATAAACTCACACCAAGTGCAGAAACTACAAACCCAATTCCAAAAAAGTTGGGACGCTGCTTAAAATGCAAATAAAAACAGAATGTAATGATTTGCAAAACGCATATACCAATTTGTTATTCATAATAGAACATAGAAAACATATCAAATGTTTAACTAAAAAAAATAAGGTCATTTTGAAATTGGTGGCCACAACACGTCTCAAAAAGTTGGGACGGGGCAACAAAAGACTGGAAAAGTAAGTGTTACTAAAAAGAAAAAGCTGGAGGTTAATTGGCAACAGGTCAGTAACATAATTGGGTTTAAATAGAGTATCTGTGCAAGGGACAAAAGGATAATATCTTCTTTACACGGTCTTCTATGAGGTCTGTGGTTCACTTCACACGCTTCCTGTATTTACACACTACCTACACACTATTTTGTTTGTGTGTGTTTATGCGTGTGTGTGTGTGTGTGTGTAGGTTTGTCAGATGACAGGATGCAGTCTAACAGGAAACGATAAACCCACACTGCTAGTTAATAACTGTTGCTGAGTTCTTCATTGTGACTGGTGAGAAAGTGTTGAATAATTCTCTATAACAGCAGCTCTGACAGTAGCGCAGGTTTATTATTATTAATGCGCTCATTCTGATACGTTAACGTTTCTATAGTAACGGCTCGTTCACAGGGACGTGTACAGCAGTCACTCCACTGATAATAAACAGATTATAAACATTATAAACATGAAGCTATTTTACACAGAAAACCGTATAATCATAAGCGCGCGCGTTTGTGTGTGTGTGTGTGTGTGTGTGTGTGTGTGTGTGTGTGTGTGTGTGTGTGTGTGTGTGTGTGTGTTTGGAAGATGCACAGCTCCACCCGTCAGCTCGTGTCTGTCTCAGCTACATCACCGTGCTGGAAACAAAGCGATTTAAAAAAAGACTACACACACACACACACACACACACACACACACACACACACTCACCGAATTTAGACTCGGGCTCTGTCTCCTCCGCCTTCATCACTGTTCTGATTTATACTAAAAATAAACAGTACACAACACACTCCATCAACTGCTCTCTCTCTCTCTCTCTCTCTGTCTCTCTCTCTGTCTCTCTCTCTCTCTCTCTGTTTGTCCGCCCATAGAGCGCGAGACCTAAGCCTTCGAATAAGAGCGCAAGGATATGACAGACAGCCTCTCCATCCAATAGCAGCTGAGCACAAAAATAACGTCTGATATTATATCACACTATAATGCAATATTATCATTTACTTTACTAATAAATTATATTACCATTATCATTTATTATACTACACTACACTGTGTTAACATGATGATGAAGATGATGAAGATGATTGTGGTGATGGTGGTGAAAATGATGATAATGGTGGTGATGGTGTTGATGATGGTACTGATGGTGATGATGATGATGTTGATGAAGACGATGGTGATGAGGACGATGATTGTGGTGATGGTGATGAAGATAATAATGATGATGGTGATGAAGTTGTAGCACAGTGAGTTCTTAATGAATTCAGAGATAAAGATTAGCTGTGTAATAAATAACTCATGATAAACTGAGAGATGAGGGGTGGGAAAATTAGATATATAAAGGGATCAGTTAAGATGATTGGATAAAGATAAATGGAGGAAAGAAGATGAAGAACAAATAAAGACAAAAACAAACAAACAAACAAACAAACAAACAAAGAGGGTAGAGGACGGCTCAGGTGTACAGTGTAACACATACTGTGGAAATACGGGAATTTCTTGGAAATGAGATGTAAGTGATAATGTAGACTGGTGTGTGTGTGTGTGTGTGTGTGTGTGTGTGTGCATGTGTGTGCATGTGTGTGCTTGCATGAATAATGTATTAAAGAGCATCACGTTTCAGGAAACACCCACTGCGTGATGAGTGTATGATGCTATTTGGGATATTTAAAGCCAGAGCAATTACATTTGTGAACACACACACACACACACACACACACACACACACACACACACACACACACACGATACAAAAGCCACAGTAATAACCGGTCATGTCAACACCAGACTAACTGGTTAAAAATCAGATCAGATCTGACATCTCTACTGTTTTCTGATTCACGGTGTGCGAATTACATCATTGTTAGATCAGTTACACTAAGAACACTAATCACTAAATTCTAATACCAAACAGTGATATTACATACATACAAATATAATCATAAATATAAATACTTCAAATAACAAAACGTTTTATACTCTGATAATAAGGCAGGAGCTATATAATTCTCTATAAAATCAGTATGAAGATCTATAGCATCATCATCATTATTATCATCAGACATCAAATTATAGTATATATACAATGTTTGATATATTACTGATGTATGACAATGAAGCTTCGGGGCCTGTATCGAGCAGGCAACACAATCTCCAGTGGAGCCCCTTATTGATTGGGCCTGTATTGTTTTCACAGAGTCACGTGGATGACGACAAACGAAGCCTCACTTTCTGTCCATACACGTGCGCGATTCGCTTTGCGTGCAGGAATGTTCGAATCCCAGCTCTTACTTTAGTCCATTGGCTCAGACTGGTTGGTTGGCTGGTTTGTGAGGAGTACTGTACTTTTACAGTATTAAATGATTTACATTTAAATCATCACTAATTATTTGTTGTGTGTTTTTTTTTTTTTTTTTTTGCACTTTTGGTTTTGTTTTCTCAATTTATACACTTTTGCATCGCAGGTTCTTTGTACACCTCTGTACCATGTGTGAGTGTTTTCTAAGGCAGGGAAAGTACTGTCAAAGAGGAGAAATAGACTCAGCTCGAAAACTGTCAAACAGCTCTTATTTTTCAATAAAAAAATAAATAAAAACTTATGTCATATTTCTGTCATTCCCACAGTTACACAAGCCCGATCACTGCCATGTCTCATAAGCAAATTTAATACCCAGATGATCCCATCACATAATGTCCTTATTCACATTTGAATCCCACACTTCATATGATTGGATCATTATGACAAAATGAATGTTTTTCATTCAAATATATTCAATTACAATTTTAATTACCCAGTCATACAAGTAGTATGAAGAATACACATAATTTCAGGCAAAATACTTGCTTGTTCGTAATGAACTCAATACTCTGTTAGTCATGTATGTGTACATTATTCTTCTGTTACATCATATTGAATTATATTAGTTCATACTGGCACACTTTAATGGGTAAATTAATTTATCAGAGGGGGAAATTCAACACACACACACACACACACACACACACACACACACACACACACACACACAAACACGTGTTAGGCTTTTATTTGTGCACATAACACTATTGAAACTATCTATGAAATGTGTGGAGTTTCTTCCACAGCCAAAAAGACTTTATTTTTTCGAACCACCGGATGGCGCTGTTTTCGACACTCTCGAAGCTTTGATTATTTTCCCGGAACAGTCAGGGGAAAGCATCAGTGCTTTATGAGGCTTCGTTTCCTCATCCCTATGATATATACAAAAAAAAAAAAAAATACAGCAGTGTGAGTATATACAAATATAGTCAGCAAACAGATATCAAAGGGCAAATCAAGCTCAGAGTCAGGACAGGCACAGTTCAAAAACCATTGATGGCGTCTCTTTGGGGCGGAAACGATACACAAAGCTGAGGGAGCAGCACAAAACAAAACAACACGTCACTATAACACATCACTATAACACAACACAGTAGCACGGATCTACAGACCTTTCTTTAAAATAACAGAGCGAGTGAGAGAGATGATAATGTTTACTTGAATATGCAGAATAGTTTCCCAATTTTTACTTTTGCATGTGATAAGTCACCTTTTCTGAGTATGTGTGAACTAATAACCTTGTGTGAACACGTAACTTTGAGAACCTTTAAATCCCCAACACGTACCAGGGAAGACCTCCGGCTGTTATCACACACACACACACACACACACACACACACACACACACACACACACACACACACTGATGAACCCGGCGGAAGCGCGCGCGCTGCGGGAAACCGGCGATGAAGAGGACCTTGCGCCAGTGTATATAGAGTACAAACCACCGGCGCGAGACTTATTTGATCCACCGCGCGCGCATCTCTCCGCTGCCATGGGCGATGCGGTCGTGCTGGTGGTCGCTTATACTATCGTGGGACACCTGATCAAGGATGTCGTGCACGCCTGCCTAGGTAAAACACACACACACACACACACACACACACACACACACACACTTTTAAACTCACACATACTAATAATGAAGGAAATTACTTAAGAGTTCAGAATTCTGCACATAAAACCTTAAATTACAAACTTATCATTAAAAGTATTTATCATTACACCACGCTGCTGCTGAGTTCTGGATTGTGATTGATCAAAAGGTCTTCATTAAATTTCTATAACAACAGCGCTCAATGCGCTCCTTTCTACAGCAGCAGTACATAGATGCTCTGCAATTAATAAACGGATTAAAAAACATGTGTAATCATTGATATGAAGTTTTCTAAAAAGAGATGTTTGTTTAACTTTTATGGAAGGAGTCTCCAGTGTCAGTGCTTTGTAACAGTCAGGGGTAAAGCTGTAACTTTAAGTTTTCCAACACCTTCAGATCAGAGTTTACGTTTCTCTGCGGTTTCTGGGTAACACGCCTAACAAGCTGCGATTTTTTTTCCTTATTGACTTGAAGACAGAGAATAAAGAGAGGCTGGTAAGGGAACAGCTGTTTATAGCTACTGTAACAGAAGGGACAAAAGGAACTCGTTTCACTCACGTTTCGCAAGATTAAATGTAGCCATAATTGGATAAAGTCTCTGACGTTTCATTTTTTAATTAATTTTTTTGTAATTGTTAAATTGATTGCTGTGGTGTAAGTGGAGTAAAACATTTTTACAGGAAAATAATGAGCTTCTGGGAGGTGACAATACTCTGCTTCATCACACCACTCTGAAGTTGATTATTTTACTATAACAGCACTTCCTGAAGAGGTTTAAATCTTAAGACTGTTTCTCTCTGCAGACTACATTCTGGGTCCACAGAATGAGGATCTGAAGGAGAATGGTGAAGGGGACATGCCTAGCTCCTCCCACATCCCTGCACCCCTACCCCCATCTCACCCGAACGCCTTTCACCTGTGGGATCAGGATGATGTGCTGATTCCTCTGCCCCAAGACGGGAGTCTGCAGTCCAGCCCCCTGCTTACTGTCGTCCCCTACATCCCCAACTTCTTCAACAGCCCTCCACTGCCCCATGCACTCTTAGCCCACACACTCTTACCCCATGTACTAGTACCCCGAAGCCACTTAGCCCGGCTGCATGAGGTCTGGAGTCCCAATAAAATTGCTCCTGACAACTATTTATCCCTAACTGATCCCTTCCACCATAAACTACACCTTACTATCAGCTTTTAATCCACTTGCCTCTTCAAACTTTAAATGTGTCCCTTTTTCAGATTTAACTAGAAATTCAGATTTAATAAGAAAACGTTTGTTTTCACAACTTATAAGCGATTACATTTTTCTTCATTTCTCATCATTCTTCATGGAGAAGTGACTTAACATCACGAGATTTTTTTGGCAGTTCAGATGTTCTTAGTGAGGCAGGAGATGTCTCTAAAGGTCAGCAATAATCCTGGATTTACAGCCAAACAGCTTTTCCGAGAACTTTTAGTTATTTATTTACGGGATTAAGATAACTCAATGTAACATCACTTTTAACTTAACACTTTACTTCATTACACACTCATCTGAATGTAAACCGCAGTGCATTAAGGGTAACACCCACACACCCTTAATGAACACTCCATCAAATACACACAATCAAAAACAGTGTGTGTATCTTAAACTAGCTCACATTCTGTTCCTAATAAGAACACTAAGTGTACAAAGCCAAAAGTTTCCTAAACCAATTATCGCTCCTATGGCATCATTTCTTCTTACAGGAGGGTTTAATACTGGATTAGTGTTAATGTGTCCTCGAGTCCACCTCTCTGAACACACAGGCACACACCAATAACCACCTGAGTAAAAAGAAATTACCAGATCTTTGATAGTTTTTGTGGTGTGACGTTACATCTAAATAAAGTATATGTAACATTTAAAATTATGCTAATGTCATTTAATAAACAGGCTGCATGAATGTAGGTCTTGTTAAAGTTAAATGAGGTGTAAAAACACCGGTGCTAAATAACACCCTTCACCATCACATAATGGTTCCCATGACAAATACCATTAAAACCATTACCGGTCCGTAATGGTATTCATTAGACATAACATGCCACCATTAGAAAGCAACAAAGACCATTACAGTTTCCATTAAAACCAATACAATTCCTATTATAACCATAACAAATTCTATGAGGGGTTATTTTGTTTTTATCAGCAGGATAGTCGGTTTTACCTCAGTTTTTAGCATACATAAACCAGGAAGAAATCAAAGCTAAACAAAATCACAAATTTTTAGTGTTTGCAAAAACAGGTGGCTAGTTTGAGTGTGTTAGATGGTGGAGAGATGCGGCATATGCTCTCATAATGCTGTGTATTGTACAACGAGCAAGAAGACAGTTGTTCAAGCAGGCAATAAAGGAGGAAAAAAAAAATTTCCCCAAATGCTTGGGGAAAAAAATGTAAACCAAGCACCGAACTGCTGCTGATCCTCACTGAAAGCCTGGACCACCTGCACTGCTGCCTCTGTGCCTTCATTGGTATCAAGTTTAGGAACCACTTCTGCAAGGTGATTAAACCTCATTCATTTGTCTTTGCACATAGATACAATTATATGTATGGGCGGCCATTCAGAGTGATCATTCTGTAATATCTTTCTTTTGTCTCTATTGTTACGACCCAGTCTAGGTTGACCCACTCAGAGTAACCGGCTCACGAATTCGCGTTGATTGATTCTTTTTAAGTGTAGGTGAAGGAGCCAAGAAAATACAGCCACACCAGATTGTTCAACAATTGAGGTATATTCAGTGACACGGAATATATACAGGTGTTGTATAAATAAATAAACCAGCATACCTTCAGGATGGGCCAAGGCCAAAATAACAAACAAAAGGGTTCTATATTTAGGCAGCTAACTTACCTAAAAGGAAAGAAAAGAAAATACAACTTTCTTCCCTAACTGCCCAACCACGAAACAGAGACAAAAACAGAACCCCCCCTCCCAAAATAAATCGCAGCCACACCCCTACTGCCAGTGCACCACGTGAACACACATACACAAGTGAAGAGAATATTGAAAGATTTAGGGATAACCAACTCGGAGTAAAGAACCAGGCACAAAGTCAAAACCAGAAAGCATAGAATTAAACCACAAGGGCAAGCAACACAATCCAACTCTCTCCTCACAAAATCACCAAACACCTCCAACATCCCACACCCTCTCACACAGTCTTCTTCCTTTTTAAAATGGCCACCAATCAGTGAGGTCATCAAGGGGGCAGGAGCAAGGCAGGCTAGGGCAGGCTGGAAACTCTGGAAGGGATCTCGGACCTGCACACAAAAAGTTACAGCACAAAACTTCCCTTCCAAATATAGGGGGTTGTAACACTATACATAACGAGATATTTGCAGTGATGGGCAGTAATTGTTTGATTACCCGATTTTGCAAATGGGAGAATTGACATTTGCAGGAAACACCCACATTTTTCAGGTGTAAAAAAATGTAAACCAAGCACTGAACTGCTGCTCCTCACTGAAAGCCTGGACTACCTCCACTGCTGTCTTAACACACTGGTTTATGCCTTATTTTTATATAAGCAGATGTTATATAAGCAGATGTTATGCCGGGTGGTAGATGAGGAAGGAAGGTACTGAGACCCCCTCCTTTTTAAAATTGTATTACAAAACTCAAGCATTCAACCAAACAAACAAACAATCCAAACAAACAATTCAACAACACTATTCCACCATCCATCCTCGCTCTCCGTCGTGTGAGTGTCCATAGTCCTTCTCAGACCTACAACACACACACACTCAAAAACCTCAAAACCTCCCCACCCCCAACCACAAACAATTTCCCACAAACAGTTACACATCTATTTATATTCAACAAATCCCATCACCATCACTTTTTTTCCACACAATTACACACAGATACACGTTAAACTAAACCCATCACCATCACCCTTTTTATGAACCATATTTAAAAAATACCCTCACCATTAACCATATTTACAAAATACCCTCACCCTTATCGGTCAGTCTTGTAATTTGGGGCACCCTTTCAGAAATCAAGCCCCATCCTCCCAATACATTCCCCAGCCCCTTCAGAGTGCCTTAAACCCCCACCCCTTTTCCCCTTCTTCCCAGAACAGAAACCTCAGAAAAATAAAAACAGAAAACCCTGGGAAATTCCCTGATCAAACCCTACCTATCCTGTCCCTCTGCTCTCTCCTCATCTCTCTTCATCTTTTCGATCCTGGCTTTGAACCTTTCAAAGAGGCTCTCCTGGCAAACATGCGCTAATGGACTCCGGATACATTTGTTCCGTGCGCCCCACATGATGCACTTCGCCACTGATATCGCCTGCCAAACCTGTTTTCTAATCCCCGGCCCCATGCCTTTCAATCCCTTCCCGTACACAATGAGGTCACGGTGTATCCTGACCGGACCCCCCACCGACCACCACGCCCCCACCCGTCTCCCTATACATCTGCCTTCTGGCCACCAGCTCACACCGTCCCCTCCAAATGAACCAAAATAGGGCCCGCTCTAGGCGCCTCCCCATTATGAATGGAATGGGGAAGACCAGAGCCAAGTGGAGGAGCCCCGCCATCAGATCCGCATTTACTGCAAGCACTCTCCCCGTAAGGGAGAGGCACCTCACGCTCCAGTTTGCGGCCTTGGCCTGCCCCTTCCTCAAAGCCAGGTCCCAGTTTTTCTGGGCGCTGTCCTCTCTCCAGAAGACAAGTCCCAGAATCTTGAGCCCGTCCCGGCACAGGGGGAAACCCCACGCTCCTGCGCACAGTACCGCCGACTTTCCTCGATTTACCCGTGCACCAGTGGCCCTTGAAAAGTCTTCCAGCACCCGTTCCATGGCACTGAAGTTCTTCTCTTGGCCCAGGAACACGGTAACGTCATCAGCATACGCCGACACCTTCACCCTTAACCCTCCTGCACCCGGCACCTGAAACCCCTGGAAACCAGGCTCTCTCCGCAACATCTCCACCAATGGCTCCAGATACAACACGTAGAGCAAGGGCAACAGCGGGGACCCCTGCCGTACTCCTCTGTGCTGCCCCACCAGCTCGGAGCGATACCCGTTTAGAGTTACGCGGCTCACTGCCCCAGCATACAGCATTTTTACCATGGCCAAAAACCCCGGGCCCAAGCCCATCCTTTCCAACATCAAGAGGGTGATGTGCCTCTCTCTAGCGGTCGGGGGTAGAAAACTGCTCCCCGCCACTTCACGGTAGACCGCCAACAGATCCGGACCCACCAGTGGCCAGAAGACCCTGTAAAACTCTACTGGTAGGCCGTCCCCTCCTGGGGTCACCCCTGTCTTTAGGGTCAAAATGGCCCTCTCCACCTCTTCCAAAGTCAGCTGCCACTCCAGGTCTGCAACCTCCTCCACCAGCAATCTGCCAGCAACCGACTGCAGGAACCCAGCCACCAGCTCTCCCTCCATTACGTCCCCTCTGAAGAGATCCCCATAATAGCTTTCAGCTACCCTGAGCATCCCTTCTTTCGAGGTTTCCATCCCTGCCCCCTACCTCAGGCCCTCCATGTAGGAGCTCTGCTGGCGGCTTTTCACACTACTGAAAAAAACTTGGTCAGCCGCTCATCCTGCTCCAGCACCCTCTTGCTTGCCTGGACAAAGTAGCTGCGAGCCTCAGCCTCGTAGTGAGCCCGTAGGGCCTCCGTAGCCTCCTTTACCTGTCCCTGCTCTCCCTTTTGCCATGCTTCCCGTAGCTCTGCCGACCAGTTCCTTGCCCACTCTCTCTTCTCCCTTGCTCTCTCTCGCCCCCACCAAAGGCCCAAAGTGGCCACCCTCTTCTTCACCCCCTCCCACCATTCTGCTTGTGTTGTATACAATCCCCGCATCCGTTGCCAGCCAACATAGAGCTTGTGGAACTTTTTTGCAAAACGAGGGATCCTGCAACATAGTCACATTCAAACGCCACGGACGCCGCCCTCTATGCCCTGCCTCCAATTGTACTCCCCCCACCACCATACAGTGATCCGAGGCCCAGAAGGGCTGCCGTTGAAATGATTTTACCTTGATCCCTCTCGCTACAAAGAGAAGGTCGAGCCTTGAGGAGTCCCCTCTAGTGTTACTCCAGATATATCCTGTGCCCTGCGGCTCGATGACCCCTAACATGTCCACCAGCCCTACCCCTGCCATCAGCTGGGCTAGCCCCCCCCCCGTCTCTATGTTGACGTTAAAGTCCCCTCTCACCAGCAAGAGCCTATTGGTTAAGAACAGCGGCTCCAGCTGTTGGAAGAAACCTTTTCTCTGCACGCCCCTGCAAGGACCATATACCCCAATTGCCCTAAAGTTTTGCCTCCTCCACCTCCCGTCCACACATATTACCCTCCCTGGAACCACCAAGACTACCTCCTCTACTTCAAAATCATAAGATTTAAATAGCACTCCCACCCCATCTCCCTTCCCCTCTCCAATTCCCCAAACTGACGGTCACAAATCCCACCCCCTTGAAAAAGTTGTCCCGTCAGCCTCTGAACTTAAATGACACTCCTGTAAAAATAAGACATCAAAAGCAACAGAACATAATGACAGAAAAACTGCTGCCCTCTTTAGCGGCCGCTTGATTCCCCGAACATTCAGGGATGCCACGTATAATTCCCCCATTATTCCCCCAATCCAAAACCACAGTCCCAAACAAACCCTCCCACTCCCACCT